>JAODKF010000055.1:6668310-6690403 GCA_026779585.1 Mormyrus proboscirostris | reverse complement strand
CCTAATAATAGACTTCCCATCTGTGGGGGGGGGGGGACTCCAGAACTTGATAAGTGGTCGATCAATAGATGGAAATGTACTTAACTACTAATTCTCTCTTTTTTTTTTTTTTATACAGCTACATTTTATATAAAATATCAAATCAAGAGGCAGACCCATTTGTAACAGCTGCAGTATGTATTTTAAAAATAAGAAATATAAGTCTGCATTTACTGCAAGCTCACAGTCCATCTGATTCTCACACTGGAGGGCAAATTATCAGAGGAAAATCAAGAACACACAAAAGTCTACTGGGACGGGAATTCTATATGCACGGCGATTTTGTGCTGAATAGGCAACAGCCCTCCAGGTATCGCCATAAAACACAATTTATTTCCCAGCTTAGAAATAAATGTTGCCAATTCATTTGTATTAAAAACATTCCAGTAGAACAGGATCTGCATGAGTGATGATTCTGTTTAACAAGAAATGTACTAAAATATTAAAATGAATGTAAAAAACTAATATCACAGAAAGCAACTATAGGTATTTCTTCTGATTTTTCTTTCACTCGCGCTTTAGCGCCCCCTACCCAGATGGTGCCCGATAGGGTGGTCTGGCCCTGGCTCCTTGTCCCAGGTGGGGGGTAGGAGACAGAGTGAGGGGGTCACATGTGCCCTCCGGTCATTTGCTCTAACTGATTTCTCAGTTTCAGCCCTGATACCATATCCAGGTATATTTGCTAGATCTGTTGAAAGGTTAAAAAAAAAAAAAAAATGCCAATGAAAACGTGTTTTGCCAAAAGTGCAATAAATGCATGTTTTTAAAATCATAACAGACCCAATGGTTTAACTGTGTCGTCCCTCCGGTGTTCGCTTGCTCTTCTCCCGTTAGGACCAGCGCTGTGAGGGATACCAGATGGACGTGTGTGGGGTGTGTGCGGGTAACGGCTCGTCCTGCACGTTCATCAGCGGCACATTTTCTCGCTCCTTCCTCTCCATCGGCTACCACAAGTTCCTGGAGATTCCAGCCGGGGCCAAGCGCATTAAGGTGGAGGAGACCCCTAAGAGCAGGAACTACCTGGGTAAGTGATCTTCTCACCTGCTCTCCAGGTCCTCCTCACTTCCATACACTTTTTCCTCTTAGTAATGAAAAGCCTTTTAGTTTAATTATTCATTCAGCCTAACGGTACAAAAATAACCTGTTGTCTTATTTATATAATATGAAATGTTTGCAAGTGCAATCTTTTCAAATTTAGAGCCAGACCTCTGGCTCTCTGAAATGTAAATGATGTCCTTGCTGGGTAGCTGGTTTATGAGCCTGAATAAAGTACCACTGTTTTCCTGTATACTTCAGCCGTACGCACCAGCACTGGTGACTCTGTGATTAACGGGAAGTGGGCCATCGATAGACCGGGTGTGTTCCTCGCCGCGGGGACCCAGCTGGCGTACCGCCGACCCAACGAGATACGCAGCAAACTGGGAGAGCTGATTACAGCACCGGGACCCATTTCTGAAGACCTGCATGTATTTGTGAGCGTTTATTCATTTGGTCATTGGTGTGTGTGTGTGTGTGTGTGTGTGTGTGTGTGTGTGTGTGTGTGTGTGTGTGAGTGAGAGAGAGACCCCAAAGGTGACTCTTCTCATAGTAACATTATTATTGTAGGAGTGTCTAAGATATGAGTGTCACCAAGGAGAAACTGACACTCTGCTCTGTCACACCAGATAATCTACCAGCAGCCAAAGCCCAGCATTCATTATGAGTATGTCCTCCCAAGAGAAGATGACGTCCTGAGCACGCAGGAGGTCCCACACGCTGACAACCTGCCTGTCGGTGTGTTTAGGTTTCATGTGTTTTTTCTTTTTTTTTTTTTCTTCATTCAAACCAGGAAATCAGCCAAACTTTTTTGGCTAACCGGAACTTTTATATTATAGCTGTTATAGTTCAGTTTGCCTTGCAGGGTGCCCTGTGCATTCTGGGAGTAGGCTTCTGGTTTGGCACAGTCCTGCATGGGAAAAGCACTTATGGATGGGTGGATGGATGGATGGATCTTTCTTTTTAAAATACACGGGAAACAAAATCATTTTCAAATGTTATTACTTTCCGAAATTTTCTTTTGCAAATAGGTAAATTATGGCTTCTTTATTTTCTCATAATGTATACATAATTACCTGGTAAACTTGCTTCATGTTTCATTCACTTTCATTTAAAAGCCTGATGGATGAAGTACAGGAAGCAATCACCTCGGCGGGTTAGCATGCGGCCTTAGTGGTGCTTGACTCGGATCCCAAACATCCCACATCTTACTGGCGCTTGTGCTCCCTGAAAGACCAGCTTCTCAGTTTGAAACACGCCACGCTTCCGTGACCTTGCCCCTTCTTGTGCTGTATATAACATATGTATTTAGCAGGGAAGATATGCCAGCATATGTGAAATCTACAGTGAGCATAGACCAGACTCGTGCCTCCTTCGGGTATACCACCATGTGTGAAAATCTCACCACATATAGACAAGGTCATTTTGAAGAAATTTTGCCGTGGGGTGGAATATCGGATGATATACATATGTTCTGGAATGTTCTTGCATGTTCCCTGTAGAAAAGGCCTTCAGTCCTGTAGGGTGGTCACAGATCTGTGATCAACCATCATTTTACACCATGGAACTCACTAGACAGTCAAAAGAAGTTTGAATTTAAATGTCTCTGGGTGAAACTATGCATAAAAATAACCATGAAGTCATTATCGCTGTGTCTGTCATTGGACCTTCTCTTCTTCCCCCTTCAGAGCCTCCAGGCTTGAACCCAGTGGACGAGCAAAGCTTCGTTCCTCCTGACACCAATGAGGAAGAAATCCACCCCAATCAAGTTCCCTCAGAAGCCGTCTCTCCTACCAGCGACGGCAGTAACGGCCAGCTCTCCCCTGACCCGCTCCCCTCATATGGATGGAGACCCATCGGGACCACAACTTGCAGCGCCACCTGCGGGAAGGGTGAGACTTTGTCTCGAAGATGTGGAGACGGTCCTGAGCCCTAGGCATCCGGTTTCCCGACATGCTATAATGTGCTATATTCACGGCTACCGCCACAATAAAATTACAGCTACATTAGTGTCAGTCATCGTTTTGTAATACTTTTTATGGTGCTTCCCCTTTGGGCTGTAACAGAGGAAACAGGCCTCCCCCTGCAGCATGACAGCGTGCCCCCCCACCCCCGCAAAGTCTTCACCCAGATGGCCACCCTCTCGTGCTGACAGGAGTCTTTCCACGGAAACTTGTAGACCGAAACCCCTCATTTTAAAAAGTGGCATCCTGTCTCACCCAGCGAATCCCCTTCTTATAAAAAGAAGTTCTAGCTTTGAGCCATTTTATGTTTCAGGTTTACAGATTATATGTAAAGCCTATGTATTGTATTACAAAGTGAGCCAACTGTTGGCTCACATCATGTTGTGTTTCGTGGCATAGAAGATGATTCGTGTATCAGTGAATACGGAACAACAGCTTATCTTTTCTGACTTGTCAGGCATCTGCTAGTGCGTTACCTGATCTGAGAGCTGATGTGTGACCTGTAAGGTGTTAAACCACAATTTAGTTACCACCTGACACTTCAGTCATCGTCAGACAGCAGTTAGTTTATGCAATGTGCTTCCCTGCAAGGCGCTATGCAGCCAGTAACATATGAACAGCGTAAGCAGTTTATGTGGCTGTAATTTAAACGTCTGCCAGGCGAAGCTCAGTGACTCTCACAGTTGGAAACTACTAAATCTCCAAAAATCCAGCCTGAATCCCAGGGCCACAATCCAAAACCACTTTTACTCTGACATAGTTATTAGTAAGACGAGTTAATAGCCGATTCATCTCTTACACATGAATTCGGGCCGACTGATTCGCTGTTGGGATACGGCGTCGTGTGGATGGCTCCTTCCCGACCAGCAGGAGGCGCTGCTGCTGCTGCTGCTGCAGCATACGTGATGGTCATGCTTCTTTAGACGTTGTGCTGCGCTGGAGCAACTGCTGCCCTCTGTGGTGCCGCTGGACGCTGTGATGCTGCAGGCTCACCGTAAATCTGCAGCTGTTGCCCCGGTGGACGTATAAGACAGTTCGACGTTCAGCTTTTCTGAAAATCGAACTCTCTGAGAGCATAGCAAGGGGTGCTGTGACTACGCTGGAAGTTAATGACTGGGAAAAAAGAAAATGTTACCAGATATTGAGGAGCTGGAGGTTTATTCCCATTTATGATATAATACTGTGATCGGTTCATGGTTGCCAAGCTCCTGATTGGCTGGGCCAGGCCGGGCTTCAAAACACTATGGTCTCTCTGTCTCCCTCACCCCATCAGGCCGCCGGCAGGTCGTATTCGGCTGTGTAGAGCAGCCGACCCAAACGGCGGTTCCGGCGGACTTTTGCGAGAGCGCCCAGGATCCCGCACCCCAGGAGGAAGAGTGTGACCCGCAGCCCTGCCCCACCTTGTAAGTGGGCGTTTCAGCTAAGTGACTCCATCTAGACAGACATTTTTTGTCGTTTCACTTCTTCGGGGGCTACATTTTCTTTAAGCTGTTAGCATTTTGTTGTAGCTGCAATGTGCGTCTGTAACACATGCATCTCTGCCCCCCCGCCCGCACCGCCCCCGGGCAGCTGGGACGTGGGCGAGTGGTCCGAGTGCAGCAAGACGTGCGGCCCGGGGCTGCAGCACCGGCAGGTTCTGTGTCGCCAGCCGCTTGGGAACCTCAGCGCCGCCTCCGTAGCCCCGCGGCTCTGCGGCCACCTGGACCAGCCCGAGACCGTCGTCTCCTGCCAGCTGAAGATCTGCAGTGAGTGGCAAATCCGCTCTGAGTGGACTTCGGTTTGTATTCGCCAGGGAACCTCAGACACTATAAGCCCCACCCACATCCCTGCTGGTCCCTCCCCATCCAGCCTCAGCAGCCAATCAGCATTATTCTGTATCTGAGGCCAGCTTATGTTAAGTGGGATCCAGCGAAGCTTCACCAATCATGTGTCTCCAGTTTACATGTGTGCTGCACCTGTCTGAAGGCACCTGCCATCGTGAAGTTTATTATAGCCTGTATTCAGGGTGATAGCTAGAAATTCTGGGCCCTCTGACAGAACGTTGACTTGGAGCCGCCCCCCCCCCCATCCAATTTTACATGTAATTTTACATTTTCAAGAGCGCCTGGAATTTGCTGGACCCCCTGAATCTGCCAGTGTATCCCTACCCCTAGTACACCGCAATGCATGCATTACATTTGTTTTCTGTATTTTGTTCCCCCCCCCCCCAGTGCTCCGTGCCTTGCGGGGTCGGCCAACGCACCCGGGAAGTCCGCTGCGTGGACAACCTGGGGGACGTGGTGGTGGACGAGGAGTGTAACATGAACCTGCGGCCCGATGACGTGCAGAACTGCGACACGGGGCCCTGCACCCGCAGCTGGTTCTTCAGCCCCTGGAGCGAAAGGGTGAGGTGGCGGAGGCCGTCTGCCGGCCCGGTGCCCTGAGCGCCGTCAGACGGTACATGGCTTCCCGCTTGGGGACGTGGCAGGATGCTGAAATGCCAGTAGGCCGGAGCTGCCGGTGACGCTGTGACGCTTCACAGATCCTTAACAGAAAGTGGAGCTTGAGGGAACCTGGATCCTTTGATGGGCAGCTACTCGCTCCAATTAAATGTATGTAATTAGGGTGAGCGGATAATCCATGTCAGGGGGACACTATGAGCTACTTCAGGTTTTACAAACTACTTTAAAACTGAAAGGCTCCTGTGCTTGGCGAAGCAGTTCAGCTCTTCTTGTGGTGTTACTGGTTTGTTTCCTTTTATTGAAAGACTCACCCAGCTGTTTCACATTAGCATTAGTGACACATGCATGATTATAGGAGACTGACCAATCAGCACACAGCAAGAATGCAGTACTAAAGTGAAATCCGGGGCCTTTTAATTGAAACTTGAATTGAATTGAATGTCCTAACTCCAAATGGCCTCCCTGACATGGACTATCTGCTCACCCTAATGTAAAGGTACAACGGGATTACACTGTCGGAGAGTGAGAATTTAGTTTACCGAGTGCAGTGGCAGCCCGTTAGGAGCAGGAAGGGGGGCATGGAGTCGTTGTCATGGTTTCCATAAGCACTGAGAATCTTGGTACCTGTGGGCTGACTGCTTAGCACGGCCTGCGGTCTGCAACAGCCTGGAAGCTTAAGAGTCAGAATGCCAGAGTAGGTTTACCAGGAACACTGTGCGGGGAGACACACAGCTAAAATCTAGGTTTTATGGTCCGATGGGAAAGTGTGCTGGAACGACCTTCTGAAATCAGAGGTTCACCGGTGTATTTAGATATACGAACTGAAGGGGGCGCTGTAAGCGAAAGAAAGTGGTTCGCTGTAGCATAGTGGTCGTTTTGACAAGTGTCTACATTTTAGGAGCGAATAAAATGCTTGATATCGTGGCCACGGTGTTAATAGGCAACAGAAGCTGGGATCTGGCTGGAAGCTGAGATGAGGCTGAATGTTGATGGACGCACTTATGTCATAAAGCTCACATAGACCCAGGGTGGGATTGCTCTGCATATACAAATTTCATAGCTTAGAGAATTTATTCATGAAGGAATAGTCGAAGGATAAACTCCCTAAGGGCTAAATCCCAGGAATTAAATTTATCCGTGTTTTATGGTACGACATCAGAGGAAAACAGCTTCGGTGATACAGGTGTGTTGGCTGGTATCTGCCCAGTATGACCCCTCTGAAATGATTTTACAGGTCTACCCTGTCATTTGTAACCAGTGTTGGGGACGTGTGGAGATGGAAGGTGTGTGACTGAACTGTAATATGATGTGGAGTCAAGATATACAGACAGAAAAGCTGAATGACTTTTAAAACAGGATAAAAAAAAAGTAAAGGCATCCCTGTGTCTTCTGACCATTTGTATTTAGCCGTTGTGAAATAACTGAATCGGAGGTCATCTGCATGACTTTTTGGTTTGTTGTTTCTTGGTGGGCAGCACTGTGGCCTCACACCTCCGGTCATTTGGTGTAACCGATGTTTCTAACGGCATTGACGCACCTATAGTTTTGGTTTCCCTGGTCTGAATCAGGTGATGAGTTTGTAATCTTGGAGGGTTTTCCCCTCGTTTGGGTTTGCTTTCACTCAGAGAAGAATCCAAGCGATCCGACCTAGTCGTCACATTCTTTGAAATCACTACCTGGTGAGAATGAGGCAGATGGGCTGAATGGCTGATCCTTATTCACAGGGGCCTAAGTGCAAATGACCCTGCGTCCCTGCAACTTTTCTCACATTTGTTACTGACTGAGTGACATTCTGCCTGATGCTCAATATTATCGCTGTAAGGCGAAGCGTATATGATGGAGATAGATGTTATGCTCTCGCTCTAAATACAGGGGTGGGCAACTTTTGTTTTTAATTATGCTTTACATTATCATCTTGCTCTTAATTAATTTCCCCTGGTGTTTCAGGGACTATTTTACACAGATTCTAGGAAATGTAGGGTGGGAGTTGTCAGCTCCTGGTCTTGAGGGTGTAGATGTGTGTGTGGTGGATGGGGGCCGCCTACTGACTGCCATCTTTGTTTTTGGACGGGGCCAGTGCTCAACAGAGTGTGGCGAGGGCAGCCGAAGTCGCTCGGTGGTGTGCCTGACCAATCACATCAGCAGCCTGCCCCTGGACAGCTGCGGGGACGAGAGGCCGGAGGAGCGCACCTCCTGCCATATGGGGCCGTGTCAGAATAAGCCGGAGTGGTACACCGGACCCTGGGGGCAGGTGAGCGCGACGCCCTCCAGTGGCGGAAGGGGAATCGCGTGTCCCAGAGACTCATTGGACAGTAGGATGACCTCACACCTCCATGTGATTTCGGCCAATTAGCATCCCTACACCACCCCTAGTAAGTCAGTGTCCTGCAATAGCCAGGCGTCCCAGCCAGACTAACGGGAAGCCCCTACTGGACAAGCCATTCTGGGAAAAAATATAGCATGGATTGATTGACTGCCGACTGGATGATTGCTTCTCCATCCTCAAAAATTTTATCAGCTCCTTGCTTCGTTACTGACTTTTAGTTAGTAGCTGCTACTACTACCAGCTGATGTGATCGCACCGTAGCCGGGATTCCCAGCTCCTGACCTCGTGGTGTTTGTCACCAGTGCTCTTCCGAATGTGGCGACGGGATGCAGAGCCGCCACGTGATCTGCCTGTTGCACGGCGACGGCGGCCTTGAGGTCACTGCCTCCTCCACCTGCAGCAATCTTCCCCGCCCCCCCGCCAGCCAGCCCTGCTGGCTCAAAAAGTGCGGCCCGGCGTGGTACGTCACCGAGTGGAGCGCGGTATGTACCACTGCCCCCTCCGCTCTACCCCACCTCTCCCAGCCACCCATAAGTCACAGCAGGGACGATGCCGGCCAATCCCTATTTGCAGTGCTCCCGCTCCTGTGAGGGGGGCTACCGCGTGCGGGAGGTCCGTTGCCTTGGCGACGACATGGATCCAAGCGAGGGGTGCGACCCCTTCATCGTGCCGGAGGACCGGGAACCATGCAACGAGCAGCCCTGCACCCCCGAGATCGGTATGGCTCCCTGTTAACGTGCTGCAGTTATCCGTTTATTTTTAGCGTTACCTGATAAATGGGCGGGGCTATCAACACGCCAGCTAACCTCCCTTTCCCCTCCATCACAGACATGAACTGCCAGGATTTGTATTACAACTGCAACGTGGTGGTACAGGCCCGCCTGTGCGTCTACGCTTACTACCGCACGGCCTGCTGCGCGGCCTGCAGGCGTCTCCGCCTCCGCGAGTCACGGAGTACGGGGAGGTGATCCCGCCCACACGGCTACTGCCAGCCAAACAGAAGTCGGGGAGCATCACTCACTAAGGCAGGCTGTTTTTCTACGGCGATCACGTTTGATCACAGCGATAAGTATGACCCTGAACATTATTTTCCCATTTCCTTTTTCTCAACCCAGAGTGACATTTAACTGTCAGTAACTGTGCTTTTGAGACTGTTTAATGCACATGCTTGGTTATGTATATTTAACATCGAACCATGAAAATTTTAAACATTAAAAATATTAACATTGCTAAATGAAATTATAATCAGAGTGAAAGGTTCTATGTCAATATTTATATAAAAAACAGGTTCAAAATACATAAACTTTGACCCTAATTGAAGAACAGACACACTCAGGCATTTCAGAATATCCATGTTTTTACTATGACACTATACGCAGACTTCAGTAAAAAGGCCATTCTCGAAAAACAAACATGTGACCTCAAGCAGAAAACTCCTAAATCCCACCATGCTAAACATGGAGGGGGGGGGGCAGTATTCACCACCCCCCCATCTCCCAAACAGCATCACAAAATCGTCACATTCCAGAAGCACAGGGGGTCCGATGGGAAGAGGGGTGTTCCCTTCTCCCCGGTTCCCGTGCTCCCACTGTACGTCGCAGGCCGTACCGTGGCTTACATTCAGTCCTCCTGTGTGGGTCGGAGAGGCACCATGTTGTCATATTGATAGGGAGGCTAAACCGTGGCCAATGGTGCCCCCCTCCCATGACCACTTAAGCGTCAGGCTTGACTGCGTGTTTCACAATGCTAGCAGTGGGACTTTGAGGGAAAAAAAATATATAATAGTAAGAACATCACCATGGTTGATTCTACATTGTCAGGAAACTACAATCATGGTTTATAGGCCTCCATTTCCCATAATGCAATGGCAGGTAACATTATCCAGGAAACAAAGTAACTCCAAAAATATTTCTCATTCTTTCGCCTATTTCGTTTAGCTTATCCAAGTAAATTTTTTTTTTTTATGAATCGTACCAACATTCATTATCAATACTGTCAATGTTTTACAAAGACAAACAAGATAAAATACAGTATAAAACAGAAAACAAAAAGTTTGTAAAATGATTGCCAGAGGTTAACCGAGAGCAATGACTTTGACACCAGCAACACTGAGCCCTGAGATCGCAGGTTAGTCGGATCGTCACGAGCGCAAGGAGCAGGGGCCCCGGGCCACGGACGTGCTACGCTGCGGGGGGACAAGGCACGGATCAGGGAGGTGAGGCGAGCCTCGGGACGCGACCGTCCACAAGAGGGCGCTGGAGATGTCCGGCAGGGCCAGTAAACACCTCTGCTGCAACGAGGCAGTGTAAGACACTGAAGTCAGTCGTTTGAGGCCAGTTTACACACGTTTGTTGAGAAGCAACGAAAACAAAAAACTAAAAATACACTAACGATATGAAGCGACCCGACCACTCACACAGGTTTACAAGAGCGTAGTAACTTCTCATGAGTATGTTAACTATAGATTTTTGTTACTGTTAAGTACTTTATATTAACACAAGGCTTTGTCAAAGGTTGTTATACACAATATATAAATGTATGTTACAAGAATATACAAGGGCTTTTCACAATTATGACCAATATTACATCCAAGCATTCAAGGCAACAGCTTTGGCTTTCAGATTAGTTTACATATGAACAAATACAAAAAAAGACACAGTTCACAACAGATTTTCCTCAAAAACGAAAAAAATAAAAAAAATTCAAGTTTCATGTTTCTCCAACCAAAAAAAAAAAAAAAAAAAAACCCACGCGACAAGGAGCAGAAACAGTGGATGTAAAAAGGGCACGTCAAGTTGTCCGTCACACTTGTGCAAGTAAATGTAAAATGCTACAACTGAAAAACATACGTCTTCAAGGCGCTCCCGGGGGCGGGGGGGACACAGACCAACCTATCAGGTTCTTCTTACTGTCCAGCGACACTTGTCTCCCCCCCCCCCCATCCACTGGGACCCACCTTCTGGTAAGCAGGGGCCGGTTTGGGCCCCCCAGGTCCCCTCACTCGCTGTCCGTCTCCGGGTCTGTGTCGGACCACTCGACGGGAGCCAGCAGGCGGCGCTGCTGAGCATACTCCAGAACAGCCATGTAACAGAAGTAATACTGGTCCCAGGTCTGGATGCTGAACGCACGCTGTGAGCGCATGCGCCTCACCGTCTGCTTGATGTCCACTGTGCCGATGTCCTCCAGTCGAGACAGGCAGATGTCCAGCGTGCAGAAAGTGCCTGGGGGGTGTGGGGGCTTGCTTAAAAACCTTATACACACAAAACCAGCCACACGGACAAACCGAAATTTACTACCTGTCCTTCCAATGCCTGCACTACAGTGCACCACCACCGGGGGGCCCCCTGGAGCACCGGTCCAGTCAGCACGCATGGCTCTGAACGCTGCCTCCTGGTGCTGCTTGACCTGGCCCCTGAAATCCAGCATGGCGGAGGCAGACTTTGGGACGCCGAAATCCGGCCAGCTCATGTACAGGTAGTGAGCCACGTCCCGGCTCTCCCCTGTCTTACGGGCCGGGAGACAGTGACACGGAGCTGACGTCAGCACAGACAGTGAGGGTCACACTGTGCAAAAGGCCTTATAGGCTAGAGGCCCTGATTGGTATCTCCGCACAGACAGTGTATTCCATCAAAAAAAGACTGACGACTGTACAGATTACAATCAGTGTGTTAAACATAGAGAACGTTTATAACATTTGAACTACGAGCTGTATTTATAACCAAGTTTGAGTTTTTTTTAACAGAGTTCCATAAGCATGATAGCACCACCCCCCACACACGTAGATGCCCAGCTGACCAGTCAGATCCAATCACATTTCGAGCGTCTCTGGGCACAAGACACAAACAAACGAAACGCCTTGAGCTCACCCGGCTGTCGCAAAGCTCCAGGTGTGAGAGCTTGAAGTCCTGGAACATCTCGATGTGGACGTTCCTGACCACGAAGTGCCCGTGCTCCTCAGATCGGCCCACGTCCAGGGGCCAGTACTGACCGCACTTCACCCGGCCCCGCTCCACCACTCTGAAGGCAGCGACACGGCCCACCTCCACTCAACATCCCGACAAAAGCAAGGCAATTCCTCCATCTCACTGCAAAACGCCCCCATCTGCTCATTCTTACATTTGCACTGAATTTACTATATTTACCTAGTAGACCAGGACAGCACATTTACTTACTTTCTAAATGACACGTGTGTGTGTGTTTGTGTTTCACCAATTTCACAATTATTAATGCGACTCACTGGCATCAATTCATCACTATTTTAAAACTCTCTGCATCATCTCCAGGATAATTAGGCAAGTCCCGGTCTGGATGGGAGTGTTATACAGCTTATTCACGCATTAACAGTGGCTACGCTAACCCCCACGAGTACAGGAAATGGAAAGAATGACCCACTGAAGTGGAATTTCGCATGAATGCAACATTAAGGGACATAGTGCTCATTTCTTTAGTAAAATAAGCCGTTTTCTGCCCAGTATTTTATGCAAACATGAAAACTGACACTGAATGTTAAACTGTTAATTTACAGAAAATGAGATTAATATTATGTTCAAATTATAAAGGGAAAATCAGAAATAATACGCAGACAATAAAAATAGATTGAGTTACATTTGCCACTAAAATCCCTCCACGGCAAATTGCATCTAATAGAGCATGAAGAGTAAAAAAATACTAAAAAGGAATCTAATGTTCTGAATTCTTTGAATTAGGCTGCTTTCAGGCTGTGACAGAGCCAGCCAATGAGAATGACCGGGCAGACATCACATGGTATGCAGCAGCATAACCTGGGCTGCTAACTGTCTATGCTGACTAACAGTCGGTCAGGAAGCAGGGAATCTCTGGGGTGAGCTGTGTTATTTTACCTTGTGGTCATTACGATGATTAGAACCATTTGTTCCCACACCATTCTCCAGAAGTCAGCGTATGTCTTTGGCAGAGGCCCTGTAACAAGAAAGGGGGAGGGGGAGGGGGGGGTGGGGGCTGGGTCACGTGACAGAACGCACACAGCATGTCCGGGATGCGGCGACGCCCCCTTCCCGTCAGACGGTAAACGGGCGGCGTGGAAGACAGGCGCAAAAATAGCTCGCGGCACACGATTCTGCGCTTCCTGGAAGCGGAAGGAGCAGCCGTCCAGTGATGGTAAGAGCCCGGCGGCACGCAGGCCGACGTTTACGCGCCGCGCGCGCCAAATACTGGCAGCTCACCCTGAGTGGCGATGTAAGTGCTGCTCCTCTTGTACCCATCCATAAAACTTGCGTTGATGTAATCTGAGGTCTGCAGCAGAACGAGAACAGAAAACAAAAGCCGGTTGAGTCGGGAAACCTGAGGACAATGATTTCACAGAAAATGAACGGGAACCAAAAGTCCCATTAAAACCTGACTCTTACCCCAGACCATACTGCCCTCTAGTGGCATTCTGTAGTACTACACTGAAGCTGTTCCCCACTCAAACCAAACTCCACTGGCATGAAGTGTGAGAAACATGTGTGTGAATTTTATATATATAATATATAATATATAAAATATTTTCATTCAGGAAATTCTACAAACAAGCTAATTTTTTATTTATATATTCAACATCGGTAGGCAAGGAAAAAAAAAAAAAAAAAAATCAAACAAATCAAAATTAAAAAAAAAAAAAATCAGCAGGTCACTTTCCAAAAGGTGACAAATACCTCGTCATCATCCAGTGGGGTGAGCTTGACTCTCGAATGATCAAGACACAGGACATCGCTGTACCTGTTCTTCACCTGATTGCACGGTTTCCTGCAATCGGATGCACAGGGAACATTATGTAATCGCCGATCTCAAATCGCTGTAAGAGTATCAATGCTTTCGTCTTTGGTGGGGGGTGGGGGGGGCTGGAGGGATAATGGGAGACATTTAGGCACCGCTGACTTTCATTTCGAAAGGTCACACTGAGCGTTTCCGAAGCAGGATCCTCACCGAGTTCTCCGCACTAAATCCTGCATGCAGAAAGCCTGCATCTGCCCCGCCAATGTCAGGGCCCATTATCTGCCGTTTCCCCACATAAAACCCACACCGTTTCCTTTCAGGGAACCTCCACAATCCAAATAAACAGGAGGTACTTTTCAAACACACACACACACACACACACCCGAGGTTCCCGTCATAAAATAGCGCTGATGTTCCCAGGCTGATGGAGACGGCGGAGGAGTCGTTTACAGTAACTGTGTTTGCTTCCTCTTTCTCAACAATCAACTGGAACTCCGTTCTTTTTATAGTGCAAACCACACACAAAAAAAACAACACACCAACAACCGAGGCTCGCTGTCCTTATACAAGATGGAAATAACTGTCCCTAGTAGGATCACGAATCACATGGGCGGTACGTTTACATGATGACGTCACTAAATTATCAGGGTTCCTGTGAGGATGCAAGAACAAAGGGCTGAAGAACCTGTTCTATAACCACCTTTCAGACACTTATACATAAACGGTCTACCCTAGGTGACAAGTTCCAATGTTCTCGCTCTTCAGCTCCATCTAACAGTTACTAACCCTGTCAATTTCCTCCCAAAGGGGAACGCATTGCTCTGACTTCCCAGAACACTACAAGTTGGCACAGTGGGTCGGTTTGGATCAGGAATGCCGATCTGGACCTTCCGTACCATAGAGGAATGATTCCTGGGCCGGACATGGACTTCAGTCTAAGCAAAGAGCTAATGAGCCCCCTCCCCCGGCCTCCTAATCACCCCCGGGTGATCCAGCCGGGCCTGCCACGGCTCAGTTTGGGGACTCACTTAGAGTAGTCGAAGGAGCCCGACGGCTGCTCCTTGCGGATCTCCTCATACTCCTGGTAGATGCCCTTCTTCTTCTTTTTCTTGACATACTGCACCAGCTGAGTGACGTCCATCCCACCACTCTCGGGCATGTGCACCGACTGCTCCGCGTCCAGCCCGGGTCCGGACGACAGACCCTGGTTCTGGGCTGGCATGGGCCGCGAGGATTTCTGTGGCAGTGGAGGCACGCCCAGCCCAGACTCATCCTCCTCCAGGCCCCCGCCGTCCTCGTTCCGCCGGCCCGAAGCCGCGATCCCATCCATCCCAGCCGAGCCCCCACCGTACTTGCGGTACAGGGGGGTGTCGGGCGGCGTGTCCGACTGTGGCGGCGGCGGCGGGTGGCGGCCTCGCTCGTTCGCATTGGGGCTACCGCGGACGGAGTCCCTCTTCTCCTTATGACCATCCACTACCCCCAAAACTGCCTCGCCCGCCCCCGTGACCCCTGACCCCTGAGTGAGTGCAGAGCCGTTCCAGTGCTGACAGTGGCCCCGTGGCGACTCGGGCGACCGGCTAGTCCTGCTTGGCCTGTGGTAATGATTATGCACGTTGGCGTTGGTGGTGCAGCAGTTGTCATCCCCCAGATTGGAGTTGAGGGCATCCCCGGTGGTCGGGTTGACCACAGAAGCAGGCTGCTTCACGGAGTAGGAGCGGAGCAGGTTCCCCACGCAGTCCCCGTCCCCGGCGCCGCTCTCCAGCCCGGCTTGGCCCGAATTGACGCAGGCCTGGATCCAGGCGACGTGGCTGTACTGAGAAGATCCTCCCAGGTGCTCCGGCAGAGACTCCATGGGGATGTAGCCAGCCAACTCATGCGCTTTCACCGTGCATACCTGGTTGGGCACCGCAGAAAACACGATCAGAACCTCGACGGCCAGCTGCCGGCAGACACACACAGACGCACACAATCCTGGAAGTCATGAAAGCCTGAGAACACAAGTAACCTAACACTCACAAAACAGAAATCTCACACCCAGCTCGCAATTGGAGAACTAACTTCCACAGATCTTTCCGACATAGGACAAAAAAAAAGAAATTAAAAAAAAAAATGCAGGAGGCTTTTAGCTCAAAAACATGATCCTGCTAAGATCGGACCGTCCCTCCTGGGGGGAACTTGGGGAACAAGTATGATCTCATTTGTCTCATAACCCCCCCCCCCCCTCAAGTTTTAAGATACAGTGGTTTCTATGGCGAAACTGACAGTCGTGTGCACAACAGAAGCAAAGACACACTTATCTACCACTACAGTGTGAAACAGTAAAGCAAACCTCATCAGCTGGTTCTTACCCAGTCTTGGTGCAAAGAGACATAGCAGAGGGAAAATGATATGGAGAGAACAATGGCATCATCTGGTTGAAGAATTACGGTGATAATGGGAAAAAAAAATCCAAAAGAAATCCACTAAATTTACAGAAAAAGGCTAGAAAACAGAAAGATTCACTTAACGGGTTGATTTAACACTGGACGATGCATCTATCCAACAAAGACAGCACCAAAACACAGACGGCCACAGAACAGAGGGAGAGTGAGATATGAAGGCGGATAGGATGAGACAGAAATAATGAGTAACAGTCAGACGATACCCTTTCCCTCAGCTTCTCCCGGACAAAGAGGCGGAGCACAGCGAAAGGCGCCCGGAACCACAGCGGTGACGACACGATGAAGACATACTTGAGGCGTGCAGGAAATGCACCCTGGCCGACGAGGACAAACAGGACAGAACAGTAAGACGTGAGGTCCGTCACGTTCCATCAAGCAGCAGCATCGTGGCATGCCCATAGCCGCCAGATCTACCTTCTAACAGAGGAGCAGGCCTGCTGTCAAAGATCATTTTGGTACACTGCTTATCAGAAACGTAAGGTTAACTTTGGTTTTGAAGGGCGGCAAAATTGTAGCGCGAGGATACGTCAAGTTGGGCTTTCAGGGCGTCTAGAAGGTGTACAGTGACCCGTCAAAGGAACACTACATGGTTTCCATTCCAAACATCAATATCATCCCGAATAGGAGCATCCTGGGTCCCCAGAAACCCCAAAAATGTGCGAAACCGCTAGTATTTCATAATCATTACACGTTTATACAAGCGAGGAACTTCCGGAAGAAATAAGAAATAAACATTGGAGACAAGCTACGAGGGGCCTACGAGGTTCATACCTTGAGCAGGTTGAGGATTTTCACGCACAGCTCATAGTCGAAGTTGCTGTAAGTGGAGTTGGTCATGTCGTAGATGAACACAAGGCCATCCCGCTGCGTCTGGATACTAAAAGCGAAAGGAGAACACCGCGAGCACAGCTGTGCGATGCCTGCAGACCCACTGGCCAACACAGCACAAGCAGCAAGATAAATCGCGAGGAAATTAGGATGCCTGACAGCTACAGGAGGCAATTATTCACAAAGTGCTGTGTGACGACTTTCCTGTACAACACGGTTAACTGGGAACGGCTGTTCCACTTTGCTGCGAATTTCATAAAATACGCCCATGTGATGAGAGCAGTTAGTGCGTTCGCGCTCGTATGCTGATCCGATTATAAGGGCATGTACCTTTAAGAGACATGGTTTTCCCATGTATGGAATTTATCCATTTTAACATGCGTCATGCCGTCTTTTCGTTACCTCTCAATGGCCTTGTCCAGCTGGTAGATGATGGCTTGCAGCACGGCCTTGTGGGACGTGCTGTCGGGTCTGTGAAGACGGGCCGTGAACAAGGCGAGCGCCGCACCCTTAGCATCCCGGCCGGGCTGCGGGAGAACCACACACACGCTAGGCTAAACATTGCTAAGGGTACCGAGTGGGCGGAGCCCAAACCAGCAGATGGTCCCTACGATGCAAGATTACTGCCTCAGTTACTCACATCCAGAGTGTATAATGTCCTGAGAAGTGCATGGGATGCATAACATACCCAATAAAAAGAATGTGCTTACCAGGACTGTGAACTTCCCATTCAGCAACTCTGACCGAAGAGGTTCCTCATCAGGGTTGATGTTATAGATGCCCTCCTTTATCCGAGTGTTCTGATGGTGAGAGAGATCACCGTGAAAGCAAAACTTAAGGAGGACAGTTTGTCAAAGTCTGTGGTTCAGTTCTTGACCCCACCAAGAAGGTCCTGGCAGCTCTGTTAACCTGAATCATCAAGGAATCTCACCGAAATAAGCATGCGAAACGTTTAATTGCATCTCTCATCGGATCGCGCTTAACGGTCGGTAAATATGGCCAGATGAGATCTCAAGTAAAAGGTCATCCTGATAGAGCTCCAACCAAAGCGCCCGTCGCTCAGGCAGGAAGTCTTCCATTTCCCCGCGTCACCCAATCGGTCGGTCGGCTCGCATTCAAATTCTGAAGCCACGGGTGGTCGTGTGGGGTTACCACGGGAACAAAGGGGACTCTAGAAGCTTCTCCACAGATGGAAAGCAATCAGGGAAGCATAGCCCAGATGAGACGATAGACAGAGCAGCTCAGTTGTGTTTTTCCGGGCACGCCAAGTCTGAACAAGACAGGGACCTCATGTTTCTCCACGCCGGACGCAGGCTGAACTGCTAACCTATTGGCTCTGTTCAATACTCAATATGTATTCCAGCGAGATCACTTTCTACATTGCCGCTGCTGTGACCCCGTCCGACTGCTTGTCAACGGCGGTATATCAGAATTAGGCTCGGGTGCGACGCCTAAACGTTCTTGTAGCTATCAGGCTAACATCAAGAACGTTGTATGCTTGTCGTCTGCTGTGCTCTTGTTGAAACAGTGACACTATTATTAAAAATAAACACTTGTGGCTTTGAGGAGCCCAGAGGACTATCTGGATGTCCTCACCCTCATATCCTTACTCAAGATACTAACCTTAAGAGTTGATTTTTTAAATGCATCATAATTACCATATTTTAATAGATACTTTCAAGATTAGTGAAGATTCAACTAAATCGAGTTTTAATCTCATGCAACATGTATTGCTGTTTTTAAAACAGTGGATTTTAATTGGTTTTACTTAGATGCACAGCAACCATGCAAGAGACTACAATATGTCCCAAAGGTTTTTTTAAACATCATACATGATTGAGCTTGTTTATAGAATGGATTCTCTGCTGTTTCTCTCAGTTTTTCCATTTTAAATGGCGAATTCATCCTGTTGGTACTCGTCCTTGAAATTCAATTCTGAAACTATGCGTTTGGATGTCATCACTGATTTTCTTTTTTGTCACTGTCATAAAAGTCACAGAAGCTTCCATAGAGGATCGTTGCTTTTCACCGACACCGGCAGAGAAGCTAACGCAGGATCAGTTGAGCCATGTGCGGAAGGGGTTAGGGGGGTATCTCCCAGACCCTGGGGCTTCACTGCGTTTCAGTCAAGTAGACCCTACCTAACATTTCAGAATGAAAACCTCAACCGAGACACTAATCAGCGATGTGTCTACAGACGTTTGCAATCACGAGCGGCCTTATTCATCTGGATCGAAGGATTTCACCTACACGAACAAGCAAAATAGTTAGCAAATTTTCATCAAATTAAACTGATGTCTGTAAAAGTGGCAGAAATACATCCGAAGCAGATTATATTGCTAAAACAAAAATGCTTCTAAAAATATGTACATCCAGGTAGAATGTAGTCACAGATGATCAATGAAATAATGAATAGATGATTTCTTAGCCAACAAAAAATTTAAGCCAAAGAATTTAATTCAAATTAAAGTTCTCTAATAACTTGCCTATGTATGATGATGATCAATCACATTTAGTTGGAGCTGAGTACTTGGAATTCATTGATGCAACAGTGCAATCAAGGAAAAGGGGTGAATTTACCTCTAAGATGCTGAAGAAGCCAATACACACTGTGACCTTAAAATCCTAAATCCCTGTTTTTAAAAATTGGGCTGGCAGAGAGACAAGCGGGACGGACAATGCGTCGTCATGATTCTGACACAAGAAATATGAAAATGCTTGAGGGAAAAAAAAAACCCTTATTAAAGCCAGAGTTACAGATTATAGAGGTACGTTTGTCAAAACATCACAGAATAAAACTGCAGGTGCGGCTGTCGGGAATCTTCTGACGCGAAGATTGAGAGTGCTTGTATTAAGTCAAAAAGAAGTGATTTTCTATTCTTTCATGCAACATAACACGACTGTACTGGCTCCCGATATATCAAAATTACAGGAAGTTGTGCAACGCTAATACTGTTTAAAGCCATATGAATGAAGCATTTCTGGAAAATCCCAAAAAGCCTGGCAACAGTCTATTTCCAGCAAGAAGTTCAAGTACAATCAATCAAATAATTAAAAACAGGCTATGACAAGAAGCCAGTCTTCAACATTTGGAATTAAATGTTAACAGTTAAGCCACAGAAAATGTTAAAAGGACTCAAACAAACGGGACCTGGACCCATAAGATTGGAGGAGCGCCAAAGCTGCCGTCTTACCTTGTATGCCTGGAAGAGTTCGATGGCTCTGAAGACGTCAAACTTGCGGGCCATCAGGAATTTAACGGCGGTACTCTGGGAGACCAGGACCTGAGTGTGCTGCTCCTGGTTCCGTAGCTCCCGCAGGAACTCCTCCACGACCTGCCAGACAAGCACCACACACAAAAGCGCACCACATGAGGTCAAAGATAACGGTTAGTGAACTAGCTATGGTTCTTGAGATTGCTTCACCTCAGGGGCCTGTATTACGAGGCGGGGTTACCGGCTTATCGGGGTAACCTGTCGGATTTAAGGTAGTCTGGGCAAAATGTAAGTGAACGAATATGAAGTCCATTTAAACTGTGGTACCTTAAATCTGACAAGTTACCCCGATAAGCCAGTAACCCCGCTTCTAGTAGAGACCACATGTTCTCTTAAAAACATCTTCCGCGTGTGTTATCTGTTTTCTATCTATTTTTGCTAAGTCCAGCTAAATGTTGGCCACCAAGAACAGCATGGGTGGCTTTCACCAAAGAGTTCAGCGCTCTCGTTAAAGCGAATCTGTGATTGGGTCTCATTTGGGGTTTAACTGCATATTTAGTCAATAACCTTGCGTTTGTTGATATGCGAATAAACCCAAATTCAAATACTGATTAAAGCGCCCAAAACCTTCAAATTGTCCATGTTTCATGTGAAACAAACATAACATCAAACAAAGAGTGAAAACAAAGCCAGTGGTTACAAATGACTCATTCCCACATTTAGTTCTACATGAAAGTAGTAATAAATCACTAAAGTGTTTCTGGATGAAATTAAAGCATCAAATTATTAAACAGTGGATACCCAAAAACACGGCATCTTCTCAAAAGTCTAGCTGTGCTACAGGTCATGAAGAAGGGCAGACATTATGACGTATTAAAAGAAGTAATTAAACAATAATAATTCTGAAATAAATAGCACAGCACATATCGAATGAATGACGAAAGGCTTACACGCCCAACTTAAGAATGAAGAGAAAATCAAGATCAATTTCAACTGCATTTCTTCTGTTTCCATTTTATTGCTTTAACAGACATTTAACCAAAACAACGTGCACTTTTTCTTTAAGAAAGCTGGGTGAGACAGTTGCTGAAACGACTGGGGTTAAGGGCCTTGCACAAGGCACTCACCACTCTGGAGACCACAAGATTTGAACCAATGAGCTTCCAGTCACAGGCAGTGTCTACACCCAGTGAGCCATGCACTGCCCTCAGTGCCGAATATGGCATCGCTACAGAGCTCAGTTCAATTATTTGCGATTTAATAAAAAGCTGTTATACCAGGAAGCAGGAATATATTCTGGAGGTATGGGGAAAGGATATCAGCAGAGAGACTCCAGTAAAAAAAAAGAAAAGCACAGATGCAATCAAGGGGTCCTCTGAATGTCACGCTGGACAAACGTGGCTCGCACGCATGCAATTCAAGTACCCACGTCCTCTCACCACCCTACAGTGACGTCTTGTCGGCTGGGCTGCACAGCTTGCTGGTCTCCACTGCACGTGGGCGCACGCAGAAGGGAAGGCTTTCAGGGCGGTACCTGGCTGTTCCAGATTCAGAAATTCAATCACGTTACCCTGTCTACACAGGTGCAGGATTTAAGTCCAAAAAAAAAAAAAAAAAAATCAAATCACAGAGGCTGTAAAAAGCACCACTAGGATCTCAAACTAAAATCTTGATCACCTGACTCCAAAATAGATTGGGTGTTAGAGTGCTGGGTAAAAAATGACTCTTGGTAATACAAAGACAGATAAGAGGCAATTTATTTATTCATTTTTATTCAAAGCTTATGATATAAAAACAGGCAGAATGCCTCTTTAGACATGATCTTGGTGCATTAAAAGGACTGAAGAATCTGCTGAAGAACGGCATTCAGTTCAGATGAGGAAGAAAAAGAAAAAAAAAAAAAAAGTCAAATTTAACCACAAGGCTTTCAAAATAGATCCAAGATCCAAGTGGGCAGTGGTGGCTTGATGGTTAGGGAAGCACACTTGTAATTGAAAGATTGCAGGATCGAATCCCCCACCAGCCAGTCACCACTGAGGTACCCTGAGCAAGGTACCGTCCCCGGGCGCTG
>JAODKF010000055.1:6646827-6668210 GCA_026779585.1 Mormyrus proboscirostris | reverse complement strand
ACCACTGAGGTACCCTGAGCAAGGTACCGTCCCCGGGCGCTGAATTAGCTGCCCCCTGCTATGTCACGAAAGTCATTGCACACTGAGTGCTGTGGTGTGTTGACAATGACCACTGATCACTAAATTCTAAGAAAAAAAGTTATGGAAGCGCTTGGGCCAGAGGAATGGGGAAAAAGGCACAGGAGGAAGTACTGAGCATGACAAAATTGTCATGTTTGGCAAGAATTCTTAGAATACAAATACTTTTCAAACAAGGCAGCAGTGTAGGGAACCACACTGGCCAGCGAGGATCCCGGGAGACCCCCCCCACCCCCAAGGAAAAAACAGACCAAACGTAAATCCAGCACTGCCCAGTACTGGGTAACACCAGCCATACTGCAAACCGTGTCAGGATCATCTCCAGAAAAGCTTTTCAGCATAAGAGGGTCAACAATGCAGATTGATACTAGTACGCGGAGAAATTCCATGCAGCAGGAGATTAAAGGCTGAAATTACGATTCACCTTACAGGAAAACAACTTGAGGGGGAGAAAAGCAACACTAGACAGAGTTAAAGACAAAGAATGCGCTAGAATGATCCCTCAGTCCCACCGAGACTGACTGCAGTACTGATGTGGCTTTTCACCAATACAGTCAATGAAAAACTACAGATGGACCATCTTATCTGACCGAGACATTTTATATTTCCTAAGTTTCATGAATTAATTCTTCTGCAAACGCTTGCTTCTTTAGGATTCGGAGAGGATTTTCTAGAGAGGAAACCAAATCCCTTTAAAAGCAGACCAAAATTTCACACCACAACCACAAAAAGAGGAGGGTAGACTTCCTAAGTGGTTCCTGTGAAGGAGCTGCATGTGTTGGACCGGTTGGGTTTCTGTATTCCATTTTTGTCCACAGACATTTACAAGACAAGCACTGAAATGCATTTATGCTCCACAAGTAAATCGAGACTTGGGGAGGGTCTAGAGTTACAGGCTTCAAAAGAAATTTGGAATCAGGGGGGTCATTATTGAATAAATCAATGCACACCAAGATTAAGGTCTTCTTGTCAAGATGGGTCCTACAACTGACGTGAGCGATCCAGCTTCTGCAAGTCTATTTTAGCCTGGTTAAATGACCGACCTTGCCGTGCAATGGGCCCGTGTGAGGGCTGCACTCTACAGCAAATGGATGGATCGCAGATAAAAGCAGATGATGAAAGAAGGCAAGGGACAAATGAGAGAGAGAGCAGACCTTGCGTTTGAATGCAACGTGTCGGAAACGAAATACCGCCCCAGGATTAATGATGGCAATGAACGGTCATTTTAAAAGCCGGCACAACGTTCAGCAGCCTTATAGCTCACGATAAGGCATCTCGCCGAGATGTCAGGAGGGATCATTTGCACCCCCATCCCTCAAAAACTAAAGCGGGCTTTTCGTTTAGACGAATCTTTTAAAAAGCTGCTCAAATCCAAAAATGCAGAGTTTCAGATGCACGCATGCAAACACATTTCAAGAGGAGAAAAAAAACAAGATGTAAAATGTCTACAATTATATAAAAAAAAATACCATTAAGAATAGTACAGATGATTCGTGTATAGGTACTGGGACGCACTACCCTGTCTATTATTAAGACATCGGAAATTGTAATGCTTTTAATAAATGGTAAATACACAGCCATCGTTACTCCCGTCCGGCTGTCGGAAATCACGATCCGTTAGACAGTTTAGACAGTTAAACGCGCCTGAAAGTCCGCTATTAACGCTACCCACCGCCACCTCGCAGCAGAGCAACAGTAAAATATCGACTTTAGGCCACCGATTCTCTCCTGGGCTCCCGAACCTCCTGCCCCAGCAGTAATCGGGAACCATCCTGCAAAACTGCAGCGTAAATTTAAGCTTAAAGCAGCCGCCCAACACGCAGCAATCTCGGACACGGCAGGCAGTTACACGGTCTGTCAGATCCAGTAGATACGGAGGGGAAGCCAAAAGCACGGGCCCCGTCCCCAAAAAGCAGCATTCCTCGGCGCCAGGGCCGAGCCATCAAGAAACGACCCAACGGGAAAAGCAATCAGTGCAACGGAAAGAAAAGGAAGCAGCAAAGACGCGAAGCCAAGTATCGAACGTTAAACGCAGAGAAAGAAATACCAATATCTAGCGTTATGTCTTACCAGCACTTCTTGAGTTGTCAGGGCTTCCGCCATCTTGAAGCCTCAGCAACAGCGTTGCTGCGGTCCCGCCCACATGGCTGGGCGAGCGTCACAAGGTCCCGCCCACATGGCTGGGCGAGCGTCACAAGGTCCCGCCCATACGGCTGGGCGAACGTCACCAGGTTCCGCCCACATGGCTGGGCGAACGTCACCAGGTTCCGCCCACATGGCTGAGCGGCGTCCAGCAGTCGGCGTTGGGCCAGCTGTTCTCGGCAGCGGCACTTAATTACCTTAACGCCACCGTGTTGATTCAGTTCGCTATGACTTGTATTGGATTCCTTTATTGTCATTGGACGCATATTCAATGTGTAACTTCTCCACACAGCACAGTAAAATGATACAAAATAATACGATAAAACAGTAAAAATATACAATATGAGAAACATAAGTGCAATGTACACATACATGTAGTGCAAACGGTTCATGAAATGGTTCAAGTTGTGCAAAGTTACACAACAAAGGCTGTAGTGCAATGTTTGCAGTGAGGCTAATTTGTAAATACAATACAGTTCTGCCGGGGGGAATTGATGGATTGATTTAGTACGTTTATTGTTCAACCAGACGGCTCATAAGAAAGTTTAAGCCATTATTATTATTATTATTATTATTATTATTATTATTATTAACTTTCTCTATTTCTTGTTCGTATGCTTATTAGTCAATTTTTTGAGTTTTTGTTCATCTGAAAATCGACCTGTTTGCATGGCGTTAAGAGAAACATAAACGAAGCATGGTATATATAGCGGTCTATTATTCTTTCGTAACTTTCGTACGCGACACTTCCTTTTCCGGAAAGCTGGATAGAGCAGGTATTATGGACTGGTGCAACTAAGCTGCCAGTTAAAAGTATTTTGATACTAATAGAATTAATAAAAACGAGTGTACTGCTTTTAAAAGTTCTGTGTATAGTATCACTTCAGTTGTTTAAACAGCTGCTGATGTGGATGTAGATACACCATATTAATCTCTAAATGCTCGACTGGTCGTCAGCATTTTTTTTCTCACTAGACATTTCATGATTTATTCATTAAAAAATACATGAAGTGCTAGTGGACCCGGAGGAGCCGCGTCCCGGGGGAGACAGAAGGCGGAGATCAATCTCTATTAATTGAATTGGCTGGGAACTGATCCAGTTAATCTCTTTAGACTTTTTTTAATCAGAATTTTTTTTTTTTGTGGTTCTACGCAAAACATTTGCAAGTTGACAGTCTCGTTCTCTTTGGCCAGTCAAAACAATTGTACGTTTGTCGAGGAACACGATGTCATTTTAACAAAATGCAGTACAGGTCAATTAAATCCAAAAAGAACATCAAGAATATTCTGTTGACGCGTGCTTAATTGTTATTTGAACAACAATGATTTTGTAGGACATTTCCTCAAAGTTATATTGCACGGGTACTAATTGTAGTTCGCTATGCAAGTTAGCAGAAGTAGATGTTTTTACTGCATGTACCGCAATCAAAAAAACGCTTGTTTTATGGTTCAAAGGTCCGAAGTACAATAATATGAAATGAAGTACTGTCTCTTCATAACCCCAGTGCCTTCAATCGTCACAGAGGACATATACAGTATATGAGATCGTTTCTTTCCATTTGCGTGTTATCAACTGAAATAAACTTGAGCACAGTACCATGACAGCCGCCTCTAACACTCCACGGGGGATCAGCAGGATAAGGGGGAAAATCACCGAGCTGCCCCTATACCACTCCGGAGCCCTGTCTAAGAAGTACCCTGCAGAAAAGGTAATTCTCTATTCCCGAGTCAGAAACCGCTTCTCGGCATGTGAATATCAAAATTCCCCATCAATTATCTGAATTTCCTCTCACTTATGGTGGAGTTTGCAATGACCATAATTATCCACAAAGTGTATTTAAATCGCATGGAGCCTTTTGGCGATTCACACATTTTGTTGCCTCTCTCCATCAGGTGGCAAATCCCTGTGCTTATTCCCAAACATACTGCTTACACTCCATGCAAAACGTCATTAATTAGTTTTGCTAATTTCATTTCTGTTAGGGTTTGATGGATGCAAGTGCTGTGCCGGCAAAACCGAAAACTTTTCTCACGACTTTTTGAGAACAGTCGTATAATTGTTCATTTCAGGTTTTTAAGAAGTATTACGCAGAGTTGAGAGGATGTACGATTTTCCTGTACACGGATGAGAACAAAGACATGGTAAGATAGCGTCTGCTCAGCCGCCGTATTTATAGACGTATTTCTATGCGGTTATGCATTGAACTCTCGATATGTGATTATTCTCCTCACCTTCAATTTAGTATGTGCAGCTGTAAATAGGTAAATGTCAATTATTTTAGGTACAATTTTTTTTCTCCGCGTTACCATAAGGTTCTATCGTTTACATATTTGTACTTATTTACTACAGAAATGCAGGAATGAAATCATGTGGCCTTAATACTCAGTTTGTGACATGTCAATGTCAGGCCGTCTCAAAAGTGCACGTTCGCTGTGCTTTGGCTACGCAGTACACCGAGCGGCTGGAGCTGCGAGACCTGAAGGAAATGCAGAAGGTTGCATCCGAGTTCGGCTGGTCTGTCTACTCACTAATCCTGCCCAAGGAGGAGGTTCATCTGAAGGTTAGGGGTGGGGTTTGTCTGGAAAGAACCAACAAGCCGGATTGCAAAAAATCACTGCAGTGGAGTGATCAACCTCAGTTCTGCCATACGTCACTGAAATGACATTCTAACATAGGTTACATAACTATATAATATATTACAATACTTTTATCCCTCAACGAAAATGGGACAATGTGAAGTATGTGATGTGACAGTCCAAAGTCTTTAACCATATGTCAAATCAAAAATCGAGATATAAAGCATAAACGAAACAGTAATTCCCCTGCAGGCCAGTCGTCCAGACGCTGAAGAGTGGAGAGGTTACATCTTAGCAGTGACCAAGGTGAGCTCAATCTGCTTAATTCTGCTCTTTCCTACTCCACACATTTTATAACTTGGCTTTTAACCAAATGCACCGTTTGTTTCCTGTCACGGCTTCTATGCCCCACGCCTTACATAAAAAATGCCAGGGATTAGAGTACTTTAACTCCCAAAACACCCTCAAAGGAACAGAAATGGTTTTAAGATAAAACAAGTTATTGTGTGGTTGTGTTGTTCTGCATATTGTATATGTGCATATGAGGATGTAATGTTTTCTTATTGGGCTGTAGCACATTCCAAAAAAAAAAAATCAAATGCTAAATCTTAAAACAGATCTCAGGCTAGGATTTAGGCAGTGCAGCTAACTGTCCATGAGCCACGCTGCTCATTCCGGCAACCTTCACTGCCCAGTTTCACTCGCCTGACGTCCACTATAGTGGTTTACCAAGTCAGCCCCCCGTTAGATGCCGCCGCTCTGGACAATTGCCCATCTTGTCCTGGCTGGTACCAGCCAATGGATTTATAAATATAGCCATTGAAATGAGACCGTTAATGGCAATCATAGGCATAGTAAGAAATATTTCCCAAAACCACCGAAGCATTCAGTAATTCTAATATTCATGTTCATTTACGTGGGAGATGCGCACACACCTTCAGAAATCTTGTCGAAATAGTCGAAAGCATGAAACCATGTAATTTAGCCTTTACTGCCATCTCCTCAATGGCAACGATTTTCCAGATGGAGATACCAAAAAATCTGGGTCTGCTCCCGGGTCAAATGATGAGACTGGAAGAGGTCACCAAGGAAGAGCATAAAAGGACCAGCCTTTCTCTCAAGGAGGACTGTCCTGGAGCTCCTTGTAGGACCAACAGCAACATCACAGCTGACCTTCCCTCGTGAGTTTAATGGCTCTTGTTCAGCAAATCCGGGGTCTGCAGGGTGCTACAACGGTGGTTCAGTGTAAGGTGACATTGACCTTGGAACCTGACCCAGGAACCAAGGAACACCCGTCCATCACAGCTAGACACAATCAAACATAGTGAGAATTTAGAGACACTGATTCACAAAAACACTCTTACAGACTTCCACACTAATTGCTAAGCCCTGGCTATGCTAACGCTGCTTCCGTCCCTCTCTCCAGATGTTTCTATAACGTCACCCGTCAAGAAGCAGTGCAGATGCTGGAAGCCGACCCAGAGTTGGGCAACATCATTTTGCGACCATCCACTGACAGCGACGGTTATGCTGTTACCATGAGAAGGATAACCTCCGGGTGAGCATGTGACATATCCTCCTGATTTCTTTAGATGTGTAATATTACATCTCCATTCTTTTACAACTCTGCACATTAAAGAGTGATATGCCCACACGCAGATAGTGCGCGCCGTCTATTATTTCATACAGACCAAAACCGTACATCGTTGTTTACTCATGATTTGTTATGCGATGCTGAATCACATTCTTTGTGCATCATCCTGTGTTGTAATGTGCTTCTTCTCCCTCCCCCCCAAAAAAAAAACACAGAGACACAGTAATAAGACATTACAAGATTCAGCCAAGTAACTCTGGGTTTGTCATCCAGCTGGAGGTCAACGTGAGTGTCGAGTGCCAGTTTCTTCTATTTACATCTGGCAGACGATCTTGTCACATCCTGAGAGCTCAGACCTTCCTTGGCTTGTTAGGAAAATCCCTGCTGAGGTCTCGATCTTCTGTCGGGCCAGGTGACGGTGCCCAGCCTCAATGAAGTTGTGCTCTACTTCGTTAAACAGACTGGACTCCAGCCCTTCGCCAAGCCCCAGCACTACGATACCTGCATAGGTATGTTTAAGAGTCTCAAAAAAAAACACAAGCCAATCCCCCAAAAAGGCAGGCCGCAAACACACATTTACATTTTTTTCCCGAAGATCGTTTATAGTGCGTATACCGATGAACTCGCTAATGTCTGAAATTCGATAAACTTGGTAAAGCACGATAAAGTCCGGTCTTTGTGGTTTGTCTCCATGTCAGAGGTTTGCGGGACGAAGCCCGTGGGCGCAGCTGGACCGGCGCGGCCGCAGAAGCCACCAGTAGCTCCCAGGGCAGTGTCTTGGGAGAACAAGCCGCCGGCCCGGCCTGGCTACTGGGGTCCCTGATCCGGAAGCCAACCCGTGGAAAAAGGAGCAAATTAAGGAAAAAACGGCAAGACATAAAACACCACAACATTAATAGAAACCGGTACTTTTTGAATCGCGCAGACTTGCCATTGACTGTACACTGAGAGTAGGCCTATCTACCATAGAGAACACTCTGTAATTGTAATTATGGATAATTAGAGACAATTAAAATGACTTGTTGCAATATTTCACCCGTATTGTGGTAAAGGGGTTGAAGCTATGACAAACTATTACAGTTTCTGTGGCAAAGGGTATTTTAAAAGGAATCGCAGATCTTTCATGGCTTTTGTGTTGGACTCACCCCTGGTGGGGAAAAAAAATAAACTTTATTGTTTATTGTAAAGTGTGAAGTGAACACAATGGTCTTAAAATTGTATTTCTATTGTATGACAAAATAATTACTAACATTGAACAACTTAAGTCAGGGTTGCCTGCTACGATCAGCTGGCTGGCGTGAGATTTTCAATTCCAGACAAGTCTGCACACGGATTTACATGTATTTAAGAGTTTTATTACCTTGTAAATAGTCTGTAGGGTTTACAAACGACCCCAACACTTTTAATGTAGCTAATTTTAGATTTATAATGCAATAATACAGATTTTCTGTAAGATTTCTTGCATGAGTCTGAAAGCATGTGTCACGCCAGATGCGTGACAGCTGGCAACCCTAATTAAGTGATTTAAAAAATTCCAAAACTGCAGGACAAGCAAGTGAACATAAAACAATAATAGCAACCTTGTGGTGGATGGATGGATGGTCATTTTCTCCCATTCAACGTCTAGTGGCCGATACATTTTAATAGTTAAAATAGAAGATTCTAGAGGACATCAAAAACGTGTAGACGACACAGTTCGGTGGGGATTCGCTTTAACGAGTGCGCTGAACTCTTTGGTGAAAGCCATCCATGCTGTTCTTGGTGGCCAACATTTAGTTGTTTAACAAGTTATCCATTTTCACAGCAACATATTCACGAGGAAGATGTCTTGAGAGAACATGTGGTCTCTACTAAGAAGCGAGGTTACTGGCTTATTGGGGTAACTTGTCAGATTTAAGGTACCGCAGTTTAAACGGACTTCATATTTGTTCATTTACATTTCGCCCAGACTACCTTAAGTTCGACAAGCCAATAACCCCACTTCGTATTACAGACCAGTGGTATGGTCCACCTGAACCTCATTCTGCAAACAGTAGTGGCAAGCCTGTCCTAGGAAGCACAGGACATTAGGAAGGAATAGGATGCCAGTCCATGACAGATCTCTCTCTCTCTCACACACACACACACGGTAATTTAGAGATGCCAATTCACCTTCTTTTCATGCTTTTAGACTGTGAGAGACAACCACAGTACCCAAAGGAAACAAGTTTCATTCATTACCAAAGGATATTTTCAGCCAAGTACAAAATGTTAGATTGAATTGAATGGATAGTTATGAATGAAACAATCTGTCACATCTAAGGGGAGGTAAATTTACAGCTGATAGTTAATATGGAACAACCGGTCAGCAGTCTAGTTCATGTATCCTTTCCTATACCACCACACTGCCACACAGGTCAGCAGTCTAGCTCATGTATCCTTTCCTATACCACCACACTGCCACACAGGTCAGCAGTCTAGGTCATGTATTCTTTCCTATACCACCACACTGCCACACAAGTCAGCAGTCTAGGTCATGTATCCTTTTCTATACCACCACACTGCCACACAGGTCAGCAGTCTATGTCATGTATCCTTTCCTATACCACCACTATACACTATAGATGAGGGCTGTGCAACTCAAGGTCCTTAAGCTCAGAGCCTTGCTGATTTTCCTGCCTTCCTCTGCCTTTGAGGCAGGTGTAACCCTCTGGCCAATCAGAATCAGTAATTATTAAACTAGCTATCTGGGAAAACTGAAAACAAGACCTGGATTTGGAATCGAGGTCCAGGGTTGAACAGCCCTTTATGGACTAGACCGTGTCTCTCTGCAGCATCACAGATGCAAAGGTCTTGACCCTCAACATGACTCGAAGGATGAAATTATATTTAAAAAATTACAGGATAGCTTTCTGGAAACATTCATACTTACCATACATTAAAAACTTTAGAGTAAAAACACAGGATTTCAGTAGGACTCGTTTTATTTGTAGTTGCCTTCACCGTTCAGTAGAGATGGGCAATACAGTGATATGGAATAAACTCACAAGCACGAGTTACAGACACCCAGCATCGTCGGCCATCCTGCCGGGACGGAGGCGCTCTTTCCAAAGACCAGCAAACTTAACGGCTAACGATTAGCGTTAGTCGTCTAACCGAATGCCTGTTTCTGTCGAGCGGCTCCCGTAAAGCCCCCTACTGGGTCGTTATCCAAATTTAAATAATTTAAACAGAGGTGCCCCTCCTTATGTCACATGGTTTTCAGCTGTTCCGGGTCTCGTCAAGAGAATCTGTTTTTGGTTAAAAATCGGTGGGTCTGTTTCGTTTGCTTAAGTAATAAATAAAATTGAACTTTTAGTCTAAATTCTTTCTACCTGTGAAGTTCATTATCGGAAAAAAATTTTGGCTGGCTTACAAAGCCCTGTGAGCAATGAAACCCCCCCAGTTCTTGGTAACACCCTCGTCTGTTCACGCTCAGGAATCACATTATACGGCAACCCTGTGTTTTACTGGCACAGAACGATTTCCCCGCGACTCTCGGCCCAGCTTAACCCGCTTTGGTGGTTCTGGCTGGTGCCCTGATTCGCCTGCTTAGCTAATGCCCCAACGATGTGCAAACGAACGACAAAAAAATGAGAAACACCCAAGGCAGCCCCACCTGCCTCTTTACATCCCACCGCCCAGTCCATCGCTGCCAGGAACACCGGAGTACACACTGTTTTTATTATTATTATTTGTGTTATTATTAATATCTTCCATAATACACGAAACACAGTATTGTTTAAGGCATCAGCACAGGCAAAGCTATGCAATAAAATAAAACCAGTAGAAAAAAAAATATGTACACAGGTATGTCAAGTGCTACTCTTCTAGTGGTCCTTAGAGAGGGAGGGGTCAGACTGCGGGGTGGGGGGGGGGGCACTGCCCGCCTCATCAGTCCCTCTCATCCTGTGTGTCCCGACTGAAGTAATATCTAACTGGAGGACCTGGAAGATCTTCATCTCCATCCTGCTCCGGGGCGAAGGACACGGTCAGGTCGACGTACCTCCTGTCGGCTGAGGGCTTCACCAGCTTCTGCATACTGGGAAGAGAAGTTAACCCTCAGCTGGGCCCATTACGCAGGGCGAGGACCAGAGCGGAGCTCAGGGCCACCGCGGGCGGAGAGCAGGACCCCCGGCGCTTACGTCAGCTTCAGCCTCTTGCTGTGTCCCGGCATCACGGGTACGTAAAGCATCTTCACCCCGTGGACCACCATCGTCGGTTCGATGCCGTATTTTTCCTGAGACAGGGACAGAGACGGAGACAGAGAGAGACAGAGAGAGAGAGAGAGAGAGAGAGAGAGAGGTGGTGACAAATAAGTAAACAAGGTGCAAATTCCCATCCCTGTCCTGGAAATCAGTGTAAAATGCATTGGATGAAACTGAGTGAGGCCCGTTTTGGACTCAGTGCCTGTGATATAAATAATCCATCCAATCAACCGCTTGTTCTATGAAGGGTAATTTGGAGGGGGGGCCGGGAGGAGTCCCGGCACGAGGTGCAGCCTAGATGGCACAGACACTCACGCACAGACGCACCACCCCAAGAGAAGAGCCTTCCAGAGGACCGAGGGGCAGGTCCTTACCCTAACTCCATTCATGAAGTCAGACAGGGTGAAGTCCTCGTGACCGTAGATACTCCAGCGGTCCCAGATGCAGAAGGAGATATTATCTCTGTGGAAAGAGCACACGCTCATGGCTTGGTTTATAGTAATGATTCACTTCTGGTGCAGTGTTTATTTCATGGCACCAGCAAGTCCGACTATGAGCCCATTCCCACACAAATAAAGAAGAAACAAAGATGGTAATAGTATAGCGAGAGCGTAAGGATTTCACCTGATTTGGGTTTTCTTGACTTGGGCAGTCTCCGTAAACACTATGACAGGAATGGCCAAGTTAAAGAAGCAGTTCTTGAAGGACTCGAAGTCGTAGCCTCCAACAACTTTGATCAGCTCTACCGCCACCTTGTGGTAAAAACACAAAATAACCACACAAAATATTTAGTCATCACTCTGTGTTTAGCATTTATGGTTTCCCAAGTCACCACTATAAAATGAATAATTGTACATTTAAATCTTTAAAAGAAGCACAGGAGTTACACTCCATGCGAGTCCCCCCTCCCCTCCCTTTACCAGGCCTGCGACTGCGGCGGTTGCCGTGGCGATGGCGGGTATTATTTTGCCAGCGATGCGCTTGGTCTGAAGCCTGTCGGCGGCCTCGATGGAGTACATGTGCGCGCGCAGGGTGGACGCCGACACCACAAAGTCCATGTGACCGTTGGAGTCGTCGTCTTTCTCAAACAAGATGGGGCTCATCTGCAGACGGTCTGCAGAAGAGGGAGAGAGAGCGGCGAGGGTGAAGAGGAGGTGGAGAGATGATGAAGGAGGGGGAAGCCAGGAACCAACATTCCTCCCACTCCTGCAGAACCCATCTTTAACATTTCTGGGCTGAGATGGTCCTTTTTCAGCATTGTACATACAGGGAGCAAAATCCAGGTGGAACATGTTAGTCCAAGAACAGGAGTATCCAGGAGATGGAATCAAAAGTAAATCATAAATGGACTGAACTTATATAGCGCTTTTCACCTCCTACTCAAAGTGCTTCACATTCACCCATCTACACACACATCCACACACCGGTGGTGGCGGAGGCTGCCATGCAAGATGCCAACCTGTTCACCAGGAGCAATTTGGGGTTCAGTGTCTTGCTCAAGGACACTTTGATGGGGTCAGGAGGAACCAGGGCTCGAACCTGCAACCCTCCGGGTGCAAATCGATTCCCCATTTCCCGTGAAGAAGATTCCGGTGAAGCCGATTCGTCCTAAAAATGCAGGGTCAACGCTGTCCTTTTGTTTGAGTTCCCAGAAAATCTATCGTTAGTCGAGGCAAATCTGACTGGCTGCTGATTCGTGTGGCTTGACAGCTTGCAATGAGTGTTCCAGCTGTTCAGAAATGGTGTGGAAAAGCTAAGAGATTCAAAACAGAGTATGACTAAGCTCTCCGAAACAATTTAGCTGTCTTCATAATTATATGTGACATTAGGGGTTATTTTAATCAATTTCTTTCAACATGGATTCTTTTCCCGGATACACTGTTGGCTGAATGAAAATAAAATTAATGCACGGGTATGTCTACTTGAAAAACACGCGTGTTGCATGACCGAAACGTGTCACGTGTTAATGCCAACGAACACCGCAGTGATGACAGCTAAATCGAGAACATACATATTGCCTCAAAAATCGTGGAAAAGGACAGAGGATTAAATCACAAGCATGAGCACACATTTTCCTACTTGTACTTCTCAAACGGGAGGGTCAGGAGGGGGGGAGAAAAAAAAGCAAGAAAGGTTTCCTGAGAAGTCGAACTGAGAATGTTCCAGAAAGGAGCAGATGGGCTGAATCAGAGCACGTCCACTGAAACGCAGACGCTCCGTACTTATTTCGTCTCTCTTCTGTAACACCCAGTACCGTTACCATGGTAATGCACGCATCATATGAACTCTTCTCCAGCTCTGACCCTGAGATGCTTGTCTTTTGTCCTCTAATTGCAATTTTCACTATTGGATGGTTGGTGTCACTCTTCCCCCCCCATGACCTTTCAGCCTGAGCTAAAGATATCAGATTTAGATAATTTTTATTTGGCGTCCATTGAAGGACGGTGCTTTGGCTCAGAGGGTAGCACCGCTGCTTCACATCCCAGGGCAAATCCCACCGCTGTGTGTGTGTGTGTGTGTGTATACACGGGTGAGATTTATATATTACATTGTGGGAACCTGTTACGTTGCTGTTGTGGGGACCATTTTTTTGGTCCACACAATTGGGAAACTCAGTTTAGTAAAAATCTGTGGCTGCAAACAAAAAAACTAAAAAATGTCAAAGGTCTTGTTATTTTGTTTGGTTTCTTATGGTTGAGGTTAAGGCTGGGTAGGGGTTGAGGTCACCATTGCTGAGATTATGCTTACACCCATAGAAATGAATGGAGAGACCCACAAAGACATGAATACAAACGTGTGTGTGTGTGTGTGTGTGTGTGTGTGTGTGTGTGTTTAATGCTCTCCTCATGTTCACATGGCATTGCACAGGGTACCCTGGCTTCAACCTATAGCCTTTAAATCATGCAGTGTTCTGTGTCCAGGAGGAATTCTATCCTTGGACAGGATCCAGACCCACAAAAAACCCGCTACAGAAAATGAGCAGATATTTCATTAAATGTTATGAATGCAAAGTCACTCCTTTTCCCTACAACAAATGATTATAATTTTATGCTATGCAATGAATAAAGTATAAAATGCAAAATATGTCAGTAAAAAAAATGCTGATCTGTATTATTCAGACGTTACAGGCATCCGAGACAAAAACCAGCAAAACTAAATCTCACAAAGACAAACTGGGTGTTTCAACAACCACTGCAAGAAAGTGAGAGATCTGGTGGCTGTAAGCGGAACACTTATGGATTCGGGGCGCCTGCGTTTCATTCCTGTGCAACACTGCAGAAAACTCTGCCAAACGACACTAACTCTGTGTGCACAAGCCATCAAACTGCTGGTGACCATGCACTGCACACGCCTACATCTTGAATTTGAACAGCATCTGGTATCCTGGCTTTCAGCCCAGTTCCCAGAAGACCTCTGGGTAATGCTGTTAGCTTGAAAGAAATTAGTCATGATTAAGCTGATTTCTGTACTTTTAACCAAAGATTTTAGCCAGAGATAAAAAAAAACAACTTTACTACATTTCTCAGCTAAACCATAAGCTTAAAGTAATTATGATTAATTTGCTCATTCATATAATTGTTGGAATAGGTACCTATAACGTAAAATACTTCTAAATGTACAACTAAATAGCACCTTTTTAATTAATTGCTCCTAAACTAGACCACAGAGTGGAAACCCATGACCCAGCCCAGTGGTTCTTGCAGTGAACAGAGTCTGTGCCGATGTCTATTGCGGCAGATTTCTTAATCAGCCTCGACGGGGTTCTGTAACTTCATCAAGCATGTGAGAATGAATGGATTACCTGAGACGTCAGTGTCAACTTGAATAGCAAGGACACAAGTGATTTTTAGCATATTTAAGAATCATCCATCCATCCATCCATCCATCCACCTTCTACTCACATTTCCTAGTCAGGGCCACAGAATGTGCTTGGGAAAGGCGCCAGGCCAAAGGGCACAGGGCGGGATGCCAGCGCGTCACGAGCTACACATGATCATACACCATCAGTAATGTAGAGACGCCAATTATCCTAATGACGTAACTTTGGATTGTGGGTGGAAACACATGTGACACGGAGAGAACATGCCATCTCTAAACATGTGGAGGCTGGATTCGAACCCTGAACCATGGGGGTGTGAGGTAATACTGCTAGCCAGTGTGCTAACCCTAAGTAAAACACTAATAAAACGTACGATCACGAAGATGAAGAGAGCCAATACACATATTGAGTGAGACCCATCACACAGTACCGGAGCTCCATGTTCTACATGAAGCATGAGATGTTGCCCCTGGGTGACACAGTACCTGGGGTGGCAGCCTGGGACCCGACCGCCTCCTCCAGCTGCCTGATGGCCTCACGTTCCTCCTCGCTGCTCACCATCAGCTTCATCTGGTCTGGTTTCTTGGCCGTCTCGTCCGTCTCGATGCGCTGTCGCACAGTCGAGTCGAGGGAGGGTATGAGATGCTTGGCCTCTACCACCCCGAGGACTCGCTCGGGGCACGGTAGCGTGAAATAGATGCCCTGCTGCCCCAAGCGCTCTGGGAAATCACTCGGGATCATCCAACAGGTTCACACCCATAGCTGTAAAACTCTAAGAAAAGTCTTCCATACCTGAAAACCCAGACTAGTTTGACCTTGTTATTTCAGCGCTAATATGCCATCCATTTCTCGCATAGCTACTAACACACTGTTGACACTTTCTAGTTACACGACGGATCAGGACTGTTTCAGCTTTAACATTGCAAAGGTCTGGGACTATGTTCTTCCTTCACAAACATCGCCTGTTTATTTATATGTATTTATTTATTTGTTGAACAATATTCTGTTTGCACATTATGTATTTCTGATATGTGTTCTGCACTGTGTTTACTTGCCTGCACTGTCTTGAACATTGTCCTGTTTGCATCTGTATGTAATGCACATGTTGCTGTATGTGAAAGCATTTTCCCCAGGATAAATCAAGTATAGAGAAAGCTTATCTTACCACACACCATGTCTTAACGCACACGCTGTGCACGAGTTATGCAAGAGAAATATGGAGATACTCCTTACGGCTACCCCAGCTAAGTGAGATGAACAAACAAAGCCAAGCGCTTGCCTTCTGTGTTGGCGTGTACTCTGGGATCTTCATGTCCGAGAGGATCTGAGCTACGGCTTCCGGCGACAGATCCTGCAGGGAGAGGTCAGACACACAGCCGTGCTCACACACACAGACAGAAATAATCGAAACTGACCACATCTCCGACTCTCATTAAAATGCCAACATGTACATTCAGAAGAGTAAACACACGGCGACAGACTTAATACCAAATGTGAAGCGTATTTACAAATAGCTTGATTAATGATGGACTGGATTACCGAGTGTATCAATGAATAAACAGATCTGGGTGTTCAAGAGGTCATGCATCATCTGGTGGAGACTGTGTACATCGGTGCTTCCCTCCCTGGTCCCCGACGATGGACAACCGGTCCACGTTTTTGCTTCCCTCCAAGCTCCCAGCCAGACAGTGGACTATCAGTGGGTCTTGAGGACCAGGCTGGGAAACACTGATGTACATCATCCACACTGAGAACGCACAGCCAATCATTTAGCAAGACGAGTCGACAGGGCGGTAGGGACACTTGCACATAAATTTTAATGGATGGGAAAGAAAAAGGAATTAAGGGAGTAAATCCTATCTGAGGGTGTCATCCTACATATTCTAATCTGTCTGGCTCCTTTTCCCCTCATTTAGTGACTCATTTCGACTTTTTGAAATAAATGCAAAATATTTTTATGCCATTAGCAATTTACAGTTGGAGTCATTTTCACGGGGGCAAAATAACTAGTGACATAGTAACACGAATGTAATGAAGTGTGAAGATCAAGTCTGGTGACTTACCTTTCCTGAGTAAGGGATGTTGTAAATTCCGGAGAAGAGCCTGGCGGCGCTCACTATGAAACTGAAATGCCTTGTGGGATTAAAGGCGATAAGCATGAGGCAAAAAACCCAAAACAGAGCTCACGACATTCCATTAAACCTTACAAAGCTGTACTCACAAAGGGTCCTGCAAGTCAAACTCTATTGGAGCAGGAGGCCGTTTCGGGGACTGCCAAAACAAACCTGTTTCAAAGAAACGTTTAATAAAAAAACTGAACCAAAAATATAGTGTACGTCAGTCATGTTCTTATCACTTTATGATCAGTATTCTCTTCTAAAACAGAATTATTAGAAGTAGTCGAAAGACACCAACAAGCGATTAAGCAAGTGAAAAACAAGGGAATGAATGAACAAACGAAAGAACAAGAAAGTGAATAAACAAGCAAGCGAACAAACAAGAAAGCAGAAAAGTAGACGAACAAGCATGCAAGCAAACAAACATGAGTGAGCAAGCAAGCGAACAAGCAAGCAAGCTATCTAGCAAGAAAACAAATAAGCAAACAAATGCAGGCAGTGAAGGTGTGAACTTACTGCCGTCCTTCAGCCTGGTGTCCAAGGGAAAGGAGTGTAGCAATTGCAGAGCCTACAAAGGAGAGGCAGTAACATGAACATTGGCAGATAGAGACAACACAATGACTTTCCCACCAGGAAACAAAGGCATTTCCACTGGGTGCTAGTTCATTTCAGTCAAAATGAAGAACTGCCTCTTAGCTTGATCCATTAGACATTAAAGCACATTCTGAACATCAGTCAATGTCACTTGGCCTGCGAATGACAAAAAGTTGCTGTTTAATCTGTGGGACCTGTGGGGTGTTCTAAGAATTGCGTTTTACATCCCCAGAGTAACCTCGCAAGTGCTGGCTTAACTAACTGACTGGGAACTTTCAAACTATAGGAACTTCTTTCAGAAACCAGAATTTTTTTTCATGTTCACACCGCAGGAACTGACTGTAGTTCCTTTGAGAAAGTTCTGGAACCTGTTTTTGGACCCCAGTCCAGCCTAGGTACTTTTAGTTTGAACACGATTTACTGAGGAGGGAATCACAGCAATAAGATGCTGATTGGTTGACCACAAGCGCTGGTGCTAACTTGTAAGCTACACGTAAATGCGAGGAAAAGAGACAGAGGTAGCATAGAAAATAAATTGAGCAGATGGAATTATTTTTGTACATCAGTTACATTTAATGCGTCAAATTTTCTGATGCAGAAATTGATCAATAACCAAAATACCTTTCTGTAATATCACCAGCGGTGGTAGTGAAACTTGCCAATGCTTATTGACGTAATGTCATTATATAATTTTTATTCTGTGGACAATGAAAGACGTAATAATGTAATTATAAACATGTCATGGTTCCTATAAATAAAATATAAATCCCATTTTGATTAAGATAATCCCGCCAATATCTAACAAATAGCTAACAAAACGACTTCATCTGCGACTGTTTGGGGTGCCGGTGTAGTTATTGTATGAAATTGCATGTGTAGCTTATCCTACGAGTTTTTTTTGCCTCCGATACTTATTTAGCACAAATGTCCCAAGTGCTCCAGCAGACAAGTGGCCAGGAGGTACAAAAGATCAGTCGAGACAGCTCAGGAACTTGGAACCAGGAATTTCAGTGTGAAAGCACCCAATTTTGCAAGCAGTTTCAAACGGTACTATGACGGCAGCTATCAACAAGGCAAATTGCATGCAGAGAAACTACCATGACAATTATACTGCATTTAACTGAGTATTACGCACAATTCAGAAGTAAACCTCAAGAAACCTAGCTAAGCTATAAAGACCGCTTCATTGTACACACCACTGATCCCTCTTGGCATAAACGTAAACGACCTTCAATAGACATCAAAATTGCTTAGCACGTATAGCACTACATGTACTTCAAATCTCTACTAGTCATGGTCAAGGGACTAGACTTCTGAACTTAGCAAAATGAACTGAAACTCTTGGCTTGGCCCTTACCTTCCTCTTAAAATACTTGTCGAACTTGAGACGAGCGAGAGTGACACACTGATCCCAGGTGTTTGGCCTCCGGCTCAGCAGTTTGATGACTTGAAACGACCCCTCCAAGCTCTCCTGAGCCCTCATTCTCTGCAAGGCAAGGAGCCGTCAACATCCCTCCCGCAAAACAGCACGTGCACAAGCAGGTTGAACTGCAGAATAAGGGTGACCAAGAAAAACGGGCCCAGGCCACGTTTTGAAACGGCCTGTGGTCAATAAAAAAAAAACCGCCCACCTGCAAAACCTGTTCTGCGGAGGAATGAGTCTGCCAGAACATGTTGTAGACAGAAGGTTTGTGGGAGAACGCACTCTCAAACTGGGAAGGAAAAGTACAGATAAATTACTGGGTCTCCCAAATCTAAACCAGTAATAACCAACTGCCATCTTCCCACCAACATCAACATACTGTATGATATCTTAGAGCATTAATGCCCATTCCTCTTCCACCCACCCATTCAGTAGAGGGTCACACAGCCAACAAGGCAGGAAATGACAGTGGCCAGTCTATCACAGGGAGTATACTGACACTGTTTATTATGTCATATATGTAATTTAATGATGCCAATTCTCTGGACTGCGAAAGGGAACCCAACGTAGAGTTTGCGCAACGAAAATAGCCAAAGTGATGTGAACGAGGCAGCTTCGGAAAAGTTTTAGACTTCAAAATCAACACAAGAGAAGCACCCATGCTCCACTGAGGACCCTGGGAAATACCCTCCATTTCCTTGGCGTGAGGAAAGAGGGACACTGCGAGCAGGTGGGAGGCTGCAAATTGGGCTACAGACCTTATCCCTGGCCCACTGTATCGTGTGCTCGATGACGGCCGGGAAGGACTTCAGTGTGCAGAAAGGTATCTCCTCTTCAGGAGGATCTCTCTGCGAGACAGAACGCAACGTAAAAGCAGCGGACAAATGATAAGCCAACGAATATGGCAAATACAGGAAAATTAAAGTTAATATTTAATACAGTACCAGTCAAAAGTTTGGACACCCCAAGCCACCTACAAAGGAGAGTGATATTGTTGCATCACATTACTTGGCCACCTGACCAAAACAAAGTTGGGATGGTTTTGCAGGAATTCAGCCAGAGAGTAAAAGAAAAGCAGCCAGTGAGTGCTCAGCATATATGGGACTATTTTTTTTTTTAATACTTTTTTTGGCCACGGAATAATTCCATATATGTCGTTTAATAGTTTTATATTTATTCTAAAATAAAATAGAGAATAGTACAAATGAACCCTTCTGTGGGTAGGAGTGTCCAAACTTTTGATTAGCACTGCTTCAGCACTCACATGGCTGTTGTAGGACTCTGTCAAGTTTGGCACTATGATCTCAGTGTGTCCCTTTGTGCCCATCGTGCCCGAGTCCAGGAGTGGCTTCTGGTTGGATACGGCGCGGCTGGACGACACACAAGAGACCGGTTATCCATGGCATCCTCCCCAGGTAATCTCTGGGTTAGCTGTGAATCCAGGCTTATGCTCCAAAGCGTCTACAGCAGTGATTCCCAATCCGGTCCTCGGGGACCCACAGACAGGTCACATTTTTGCTACCAGGAGCTGGGTGGGAGCAAAAATGTGGACCATCTGTGTGTCCCCCAAGGAAAGGGTTGGAAACCACCGATCTACAGCATTAGGATCTCTGTTCTAAATGCATGCAGATTCGAAACAGAAATACATCAAACAGCCATCACTAAAAATAGAAGAGAAGGGTTTCAGACAATTTCTTGCAGCCCCTAATATGTATGAGAAGCATCAGGGTGAGAAGGCAGGGGGGAAAAAAAACACGTCCAGGACTTTTAATGTAGACATCACAGATATTTTAAGATGTGCCAAATTTACTCAAAAAAAAACAAAAAACAAAAGGTTTTTCCAGAAAACCCAGGTGGAAAGCTCAGTTTGAGCACCGAGTCTGAGGGCTGAAGGGTATTTCTGTCCACTACACAGGCGCCTCCTAACCTGTCTACGTATCTCCTGGCCTCCACGTTGTCCAGGGCCGTGACCACCACGTGCATTCGGGAGTAGAAGGCGTCGCTGTAGACGCTCTCGGTGGCCGGCCACACCTTGTTCAGGTGGGCGTCGATCTGTAGCCGGGGATTGATCTCCAGGGTAGCTTCAGCAGCCGTGATGCTCTTAGGTTTCTGCAGGACAACAGGGGAGAGACCCATACAGCTGACCAATGCATTCATAGTATCTCAGATTTATTCGTACCACTAACCAGCTTTGTCAGTCACTGCAATAAATCCTGTTACACAGCCCTTCCTTACAAAATAAAATTTCACTGATGTTGAAAACCTAAATCAAAATCTGCGTTTATCACCAGAAAATCAGGCAATGTAGCCTCACTCCTTTTCCTATTACCTCCTCGGTACAGCCGCACAAATTCTGGATGGGAAGAGGAATAGACTCCAAAAGATTCAGAGTTGCTAACATTTTACCTAGTGATCAGCAATCAGTATCGGTCAATTCTGATTCCAGTGATTAACGAATCTGTGGTGAGCCCCAAAAACCCCGATCGGAGCATCTCTAAAAGACCCACCTATGGACTTCAGAGTGGAATCTGCACAACGCAAATCTCTCTCTCGCACGCACACAGGGACGGAATTCAAACCCCCAGCCCAGAGGTGTGAGGCAGCAGTGCTGCCCACTTAGCCACTGTGCTGCCCTGTTACCATGACCCTCAGAATACATACAACTACAGAAATCTTCAGGGAAAAGGATGCAAGTCACAGCACCATTCCTGACAGTAATAAACAGACTGCTTAGTCACAGTACCATTCCTGACAGTAATAAACAGACTGCTTAGTCACAGTACCATTCCTGACAGTAATAAACAGACTGCTT
>JAODKF010000055.1:6617639-6628238 GCA_026779585.1 Mormyrus proboscirostris | reverse complement strand
CTCGAAATAACGGGATAACTATCTCGAAATTTCGACTTATTATCTCGTTATTTCGAGATAATAAGTCGAAATTTCGAGTTAGTTATCTCGTTATTTCGATATAATATCTCGAAATAACGAGATAACTAAGTCGAAATTTCGACTTAAATTTTAAATCATTTTTTTCCCCCGGTGGCGGAAACGGGCTTCCATAATAAAGCAACCGAATTCCTACACTGACACGTGGCACAGACCAATGCATGAAGTTGAGAAAGTAGCGGATTGTTTCTCAGCCCGGAAATGGAGACATGCAACTAGATTGGATATATGAATGATCATACAGTACGCTTATACCAGCGACAACCTTTAATCTACTTTCTTTTTAACCGAAAGTGTACTGTTGTAGATGACTGATAGACATATTTCTCCTTTCATCCAAGTAAACTTACTTTAAAACTCGGGAAATCTCTTCACACACTGCTCCATTTATAAGGTGAAGTTACCTTCCGCCTCCAGCGCCTCTGCTTCTCCTTTCAGGCCAATGGCTCTCAGCACGTCCGCAGTCTGGTACACGGCTCCAGCTTCGGTAAATACACTGATTATTCTTTGTGCGACTTGCACTTTAGACTCGTTCTCAATTTGCCCAAACCTGATTTCTCTCGTTGCGCACAGTCTCACCTTAAATCGTTGAAAATTGTCTGCGGTGAGGTCATCTAGGACCCCAATAACGCAGTCCAGAACACACCTTTCCATGGTGAGCTAAGACGGATGTGTAACAAATTCAAGAAATGGTTGTGACACGTACTCGACTATATTTGATTTCGTCCCGCATCGTTTTCATTGGTTCGTACGCCATCACGTTTAGCACGAATGGCCATACCCGGAAATTAAGCTGCATGGTCTTTTAAATAAGAATCCGATTTGTATATCGTGTTTAATTTCTCCGATATTATTATTGATATTTCACTGTACATTTTTCAAATTAATGCCATTTGAACTGGTATTCTTATAATAAAAACTACTGCACAAACAATGCATGGTATGCACTGGCACATCTGTGCAGTTTATAATACAGACATTTTGACAATACAAAACAATGCATGAGCTGTATCCCGCATATTTATTTCATGTATGAGTTTCACAGATCGCTCTGTAATGAAAATGGCTTAATGCGATTGTCATTTTATAACCGTGAAATGGCAGCAGGGCATGGTGATCAAGTGGTCAGGTGAGATGCATATATTCTCAAGTTCACAAAATGTCTGTCAGTCTAATGCATAGCATGTTTACTAGCCTGAGACAGACGGGATGCTATCATCACTCATCATTTCTACATAAACGCAAGATGTAAACTAATAAAATGAATCACCATTTATATGATTTTGTCATAATTCATATTTTTTTCACTGTCGAATGGAAGTACTGCAGCTATGAATACTGAATATTAATGCTGTTGGCTACATCGATGTGATATCGAGCTTGATGCCAAACTCATCCCGTGTGTGAGTTCTAACATGACTGCATATACCACATTCATCATTCTAATGTAGGTTTGCCTGCAGTAAGGAGATTAGGAGATAGTGGGAGTTTATGCTGAGGAGAGAAGGACAAAAAAATTGCTCTGACTGTCCACCTGTATGACCTAGGAATGGACCGATACAAGACCTCTTTTTACTTTAATATAAAATATTCATTCATTTTCCAACCACTTTATCCTATTGGGTCACGGGGGGTCCGGAGCCTATCCTGGAAGGAATGGGCACGAGGCAGGGAACAACCCTGGACAGGGGGCCACCCCATCGCAGGGCACACTCACACACCGTTACCATTCACTCACACATGTGGGCAATTTATTAACTCCAATCAGCCTCAGCATGTCTGGACTGTGGAGGGAAACTGGAGTACCCGGAGGAAACCCCACGACGACACACGGTAACTCCATGTAGAACATGGTAACTCCACACACGTAATTCAGGCGGAGACTCGAACCCGGGTCCCAGAGGTGCGAGGTAATAGTGCTAACCACTGTACCACCATGTCACCCCTGATGTAAATGTATTGTGTATAAAAATTTATACTTTAAATATTAAGATTTTTGAACTACAAAATTACAAAATTTGAATACAAATGAAAAAATGTGTGGCAAAACATATTTAATTAGGCTACAAGAAACATACCAATTGGAATAAACCCCTACTCTCCAATTCTTGTGCTGATATACCTGCATATAGTTTTTCTTATGAAGTAAGTTTGCCCTCATTTTCCCGTCTGTGTAGTTTAACGTGTTCTCCGTGTACTCCTCACACCCCTTACACGCTTGTCTTTAACATGTTCTCCGTGTGCTCCTCACACCCCTAACATGCTTGTCTTTAACATGTTCTCCGTGTGCTCCTCACACCCCTTACATGCTTGTCTTTAACGTGTTCTCCGTGTGCTTCTCACACCCCTTACACGCTTGTCTTTAACGTATTCTCTGTGTGCTCCTCACACCCCTTACATGCTTGTCTTTAACGTGTTCTCTGTGTGCTCCTCACACCACCTACACGCTTGTCTTTAACGTGTTCTCCGTGTGCTCCTTTCACCCCTTACACACTTGTCTTTAACGTGTTCTCCGTGTGCTCCTCACACCCCTTACACGCTTGTCTTTAACGTGTTCTCTGTATGCTCCTCACACCCCTTACACGCTTGTCTTTAACGTGTTCTCCGTGTGCTCCTTACACGCTTGTCTTTAACGTGTTCTCCGTGGGCTCCTCACACCACCTACACGCTTGTCTTTAATGTGTTCTCCGTGTGCTCCTCACACCCCTTACACGCTTGTCTTTAACAAGTTCTACATGTGCTCCTCACACCCCTTACACGCTTGTCTTTAACGTGTTCTCCGTGTGCTCCTCACACCCCTTACACGCTTGTCTTTAACGTGTTCTCCGTGTGCTCCTCACACCCCTTACACGCTTGTATTTAACGTGTTCTCCATGTGCTCCTCACACCCCTCTCACCCCTTACACTTAGGGGGAGTTTCTACCCCCAGGCCATCAGGTCTGTGAACCTGGACATGCCATTGCTCCTCACACCCTGATGTACATTGTGCTCTTATACCCCTCACCAATCCGCACTGCTACACTGCTCACTTTTATGTCCGGTTACCGTTCGTTTTGAACATACTCCTCTGCTTGCATTTTTAGCTTGCAATTTTAGCTTTTTCCACTTTTTAACTTTAGCAACTAGCACAGTCTACAAAAGAGCGGTTAAGGATGCATTTCACTATGTGTTGTACTTTGTATAATTATGTATGTAACAAGGAAGAGAAATGTATTGTGCTGATATACCTGCATGTACTTTTGTATCATGTGATTTTAATGTGTTTGATCAACACATATTTAGTTCACTTGGATTAATCGACAATGGGAACCATATAAAATGCCCAATGTGACTGTGATTTATCCATCCATCCATTTTTCATACCCACTTCTCTTCCACAGGGCTGCAGGGCTCTGGAGTCTATCCCAGAAGCTGCAGGTGCAAGGCAGGGAATAACCCAGGATGGGGCGCCAACCCCTCTCTATCAGTCATACACTCACACACCATTCACTCACATAGTCACACGTATGGGCAGTTTGGCAAAACCATCATGACATATGAAACATTAAAGCACTTTGATGAAACTGATCGCACATATAGAGCAATAAAATCCACAAGGCATTCATTCAAGAATTTTATTATTCAAAAACAGAAAAGATCAATTGAGAAAGAGCTGTTCCAAACCATGTTCTACTCCAAACTCACTAATTTGGCTTGGCATTATTAACATAATAGTAAAATAATAAAATATAGGGTTTTGTTGGGTTTTTTAAAAGCCACTTGGATCTTTAGTTCAGGTAAGAAATCCTTTATTGGGGGTCTGAAGGTTTGGTATTTCAGCCACTTACATGCTCTCCTCTGCTGCATGTTGCACATGTACAGATCCCCATAATAACCTAAATCTGTCTACAATGCCACGTTACATTTCTTCAGCCGATCCAGACAGTTTCACTGTCCTTTCAGCTCCTCCATTAGATACTTCTGTTCTTTCTCTAAAATCCTGCACAGCTGGTCTTTGACTCGGTTGTTTCCGGGGATGATGACTTTCTGCATCAGCATCCTCATTTGATTGAAGGAGGTTTTCTCAACACAAATTTCCATGTACATTTGATGCTGTATGAATCCCTTTTCATAAAGCTGGTCTAAAATCGGAGGCACCAAGGTCACCCTGTTGATCAGGTCGCTCATATTCCTGTCAACCAAATGTTTCCCTAGTATGGAAAATACATAACATGTGATTAATAACATTACCAATGGTAAAATAAATGTACTTTTAGTATAAACATATGTATCAGTAAATATGTATTACTTTGTAAATTTCAGTTTAAACATTTTCAAGTTTGAATTACTTTTTAAAAAGTACAATTAATCACAATTAAAAAATATATTTATTGTAAACATCTCACCATTGATCACGTAGGCTGAAGCCCCGCCCATCTCTCCTGCCTCCCCAGAACTGACTTCCCTCCCTACAGCACCGCGGACTTCAGCATCTGAAACATAATATTATCCCATTAGTCCACATGCCAATGGATTTATTTTAATTAAAAAAAAAATCAGTACCTGGGATTATGAAGAAACTGAATTTTGAACTTTGGATGTCTTTATGATACTTGTGTATTTTTTGAAAGATTAGTGAAATGCAGAGGTGGAAAATTCAGGTCCAGATAGCAAAGTCCAGACCAAGATTTTGTTTCAATTAACCAGCTGAGTACTCTCTGACCGTGACACATTACATGCAACTGGTTGGTTGAAACTAAATCTTGGACTTGATTTATACTTTCCGAACCAGAATTTTCCACCTCTGGTGAAATGATTTAAGTTGCTGGTTATAAGATGCTTGCTACAGAAAACAGCAGTACTGCTTGTGGGACTTTAATAGTATGCGTGACGATCGATGTGATGTCGTTCATTCTAACTATAACTTAATTGTAGGCAACTTACTCCTTACATTTATCAACTACTGCTGACAATAACATATTTGAAATAATTCAGTTCTATTAAATCGTCGTGACGCATATTTTGCTATGGTAACACACATACAGAAATCACAGGACGCCAGATAGCTGATACAAATCTGATGTTTTCCTATTACCGGCTGCTGTCAGCCACGTCTTACAAACCCGTCATAACTAAATATGGGGGGTGAAGCCAGCCCCCATAGTCCCACTTTCAATTCAAAGTCCCTGACACAATAAGAAACTGCCCCCTGTCCCATGTCACATTCTCCAGCAATATAAATTAAGAATACAAAGCAAGATGGGAATATCCTTCTGCACACACAAAACTGCTGGAAAACTTACATAACACCACTTGTACAGTAGGCTATGTGTCCTATAACCTTCTATCAATATTGCCGTTGGATAAATTGTAATACTTCTTACATTTTTAAGCAAATCAACATCAAACCAAATTCAGTGTGTTCCTCTGGCCCTCTCTCATCTTTCACACCCTTTCAGGAAAGTTTCACAGTCATCTGTTTTCCAGAACACCAGTGCTATATGTCCTATAACCATGTATCAATATTGCAGTTGGATAAATTGCATCAACATCAAATCAAGTTCAATGAGTTCCTCTGGCCCTCTCCCATCTTTCACACCCAAAGGAATTAAAATTAAAAGAATTAAAAAGTTATTGCAATTTATCCAACTGTCATTAACGAGCGTCCCTCGGTGACGCCAACCCCAATAGTCCCACTTTCAATTCAAAGACCCTGACACAATAAGAAACTGCCCTCCTGTCCCGAGCTAACTTAAAGTGTGAAATATTGCCCTCGTTTAACTTCACATGTGGAGCCTAATCTGAAAAGAATTGCCGTCATGATCCCGAAGATATTGCAGTTTAGATGTCAGTAGCGAGTATAGAACATAAAAGCAACTTCACCGCGGTCTGTCCCGAGACCCGGGCGCTACATTATGTGTACAGCTTTAGTTATGCAGATATATAACTTAATGGGCGCTTCTAAGCTACGCTCAGCGTCGTCCTTTAATCTGCTTTACTACAGTGTACTGTTGTAGATAACTGATAGACATATTTCTCCTTTCATCCAAGTAAACTTACTTTAAAACTCAGTAAATTTCTTCACACGCTTCTCTATTTACAGTCATTACCTTCATTTTCCAGCGTCTCTGCATCTCCGTTCAGGCCAATGGCTCTCAGCGCGTCTGCAGTGACTTTCACGGCTCCAGCTTTGGTAAATACACTGACTATTCTTTGTGCGATTTCCACGGTAGTCTCGTTCTCAATTTGCCCATACTTGATTTTTCTCGTTTCGCACAATTTCACCTTAAATCGCTTGTAGTTGTCTGCGCTGAGGCCATTTAGAGCTTCGATAACGCAGTCGAGAACAGTCTTTTCCATGATGGGCTACAACAGATGTGCAATATCTAGCAGAAACGAAGCTAGAAGAAACGGCCGATTACTCATGGGACGTGGTGTCTGTCAACAATAACTATCACTTTCACTTTTTCGCCGAGGGAACATTATACCGTACCCCAATTGTAGTGACAATAAAGCACATTTGACTTACAAATGGCAGTGCCCATTCCATTCAGGAACACATGATCTGTGTCTGTTTTTTTAACAACCCACAACGGATCAGCCATCGGTGTGACTTTTATTGTATTTTTTTCGGATTGTCCGTTCGACGTTAAATGCAGCGCAGCCTAATGCAATGACGCGATTCCGCCTATAGGGGGACCCATTACGAGGCTTACCATGGGAACCACATTTGGCTTTCGATTGTTTTAACTGAACACAATTCGGCTGATATCTGGGCAATCACAGTAATAGTATGTGTATACTTTATCAGAAAATGAGATATACGCAAACGTTTTTCCACTCCCAATTCTGAATGATCTCTGTCCATTTCTCTAGCTTATTATTCTGTAAATGAACAAAAATATCCTTTAACCTTACAGACACCATAGACCTTTGCAAAGAAATGTTTTGTTCATTATGTACATTTTATTAGGCAAATTTCTGAATTACACATAAAATTAATGTGACGTCTTTTGATGCATGGCCCAAAATCCATGGAGCAAAGGACACTAATGTAAACACTTCCAGGTAGAAGCCAGTGTGAACAAAATACTGTGATGGAATGGAAATTCACTCAAGCATGATAGAGAATGACATTCTAAAGCAACATGACTTAATTCTATTTTATTTTTTACCCATTAAAATGTATACTGTGCCTTTATATTTGTATTGGTTTTCATTACTTGACCACATCCAAGCAAAAGTCCAAGGGCCCGAACGTTTTCATGACAGAATATTACATATATGACTTCTTAAAAGGTTACATTACGTGATGACCTGCAGGCAGCCTAGGAATTTAAATGGTTTGGGTCAGTAAAATTTCACTTCAGTATGATGTTTGAAAGTGATTTCTCTTGTAAACAGACTGTGTGAAAGCTGTTTTCATTTTTATATCTAACAGGGAATATCACTCATATTCCTTTTTGGTGACTTTTTTTGACAAATATCAGGCAGGAACTAATAGCTCACATACACATCGGCTGTCATCATGTGATGATTTCCAGGCAGGGATTCAAAGAGCTAAATGCTTTGAGTCAGCAAAAACAAACTTCAGGATGACAGTATATAATGTCTACAGGCGATATCACTTGACTCCTGCCTGGGTCAAAGCTGTTTCCATCTTCAAATTCACCTGGGGATATAGCTCATGTACACATTCTGTTGTCATTATGTTATGATTTCCAGGCAGGGGTTCAAGGGCTTGAGCTGGATGACAGAAAATATCACAACGTTTTCCAATATTGTTTAACGTGTCTTCATGTATTTCAGTTACAGTTCCTTGTTTTTTTTGTTTGTCAAGTTTTCCTCGTTTCATTTTTCCTTGGTGTTTGGCGTCTCTCTGCATCTGTACTGGTCCGTAGTCTCTTGATAGTGATTACCACACTATATCTGTCCCTAGTCTCTTGATAGTGATTACCACACTGTATCTGTCCCTAGTCTCTTGATAGTGATTACCACACTGTATCTGCCCCTAGTCTCTTGATAGTGATTACCACACTGTATCTGCCCCTAGTCTCTTGACAGTGATTACCACACTGTATCTGCCCCTAGTCTCTTGATAGTGATTGCCACACTGTATCTGTCCCTAGTCTCTTGATAGTGATTATCACACTGTATCTGCCCCATGTCTCTTGATAGTGATTACCACACTGTATCTGCCCCTAATCTCTTGATAGTGATTACCACACTGTATCTGCCCCTAGTCTCTTGACAGTGATTACCACACTGTATCTGTCCCTAGTCTCTTGATAGTGATTACCACACTGTATCTGCCCCTAGTCTCTTGATAGTGATTACCACACTGTATCTGCCCCTAGTCTCTTGACAGTGATTACCACACTGTATCTGCCCCTAGTCTCTTGATAGTGATTTCCACACTGTATCTGTCCCTAGTCTCTTGATAGTGATTACCACACTCTATCTGTCCCTAGTTACTCAGTTTCCAGTATTTGGTTAATTGTTCGTGACCCACACCTGTTCCTCGTTCTGCATCAGGAGTTGTGTTTATAGTCGCTTACCTGTGTCATGTTCTTTAGTTGGCCCTTGTGGCTGTTGCCCTGTGCAGCTGTGTGGGAGTTACTTTGTGTTACATCCTGCATCATTTAGTGTAGAGGAGGACTCCCATGTTTCCCTCAAACACAATAATCAAATTCACGGACAACATTACGATAGTGGGCCTGATTGTGGACAATGAGACGGGCCAGTGGCACACCTGGCTGAGTGGCACGCCAACAACAATCTGATCCTGAACATGTCTGCTCTGGGGGCCAACTGCCCACTGGCTGGGATGAGGGGAGAGATACCCAGTCCAGATTAACCCATATAGACAACAAACCAAGACTGATTCTGAGTTTATGAGTAAGAACATGTAAAACATGCTGTATGCATTAATCACCCACGATTAGTTCATATATAGAACATGCTGTACGCATTAATCACCTACAATTAGTTCATATGTAGAACCTGCTGTATGCATTAATCACCTACGATTAGTTCATATGTAGAACATGCTGTATGCATTAATCACCTACGATTAGTTCATATGTAGAACATGCTGTATGCATTAATCACCTATGATTAGTTGATATGTAGAACATTCTGTATGCATTAATCACCTATGATTAGTTCATATATAACAAACTTTCCTTTTGTACACAATATGCCACAATATTCCCCAGGAGATTTTCACCTAAAATGATTATTTTTATTGAATTTTTTGAATTTAAATTCAGGTATTGCGGATAAAGAAGGAAAATATAGAACGTGTCAGACAGAGTGTCACGCTCAGCTCCGTACCATCCTCCCGTGTGCCACGCCCACCTCATTACCTCGTGTGATGCCCCGAGTGTGATCACCTGTGTCCTGTTAATCCCTGCCCAGCCTGTGTATTTAGTCCGCATCTTTCCCCAGTATGTCAGATCTGTCATTGGATTGTCATGTGTTGTAGTGTTGCTGATGTCTGTGCCTGTCTGCCTTGCGTCTGAAATAAACCCCGTTTCCCTGTCCGTCCGGCTCTGCTCGCCTCCTTGCCTGCTCGCCTGCCCACGAACCGTGACACAGAGATTATAACATTGTCACGTATCCATAAAAAAATTGAGAGCAAAAAATGGAAATACAACAAAAAAAGGAAAAGAAATATACAGTAAACATCAGCACATACATATGTGCAGTGACACACTGTAAACATCAGCACATACATTTGCGCACACACTGTAAACATCAGCACATACATATGCGCACATATTATTTCATTGACTAAATATGGTAAAAATTTATTCACAAAGTAAAGGTTACTCCAACTTTAATAAAGCCCATAAAGAGGAGCAAGTTTCTAAAAATGCATCAACCTCAGATTGAAATTCAAATGTTAGTTTTTCATGTTGGAAAAAAGGAGAAATTTTCAACATCTACGTTTTCACAGTTGAAGCCTCTGGGATTGTCCCTAAAAGTAAAAAAACAAAAAAAAAAAACACAATTTCTTGGCCAAGTAAAGCAATATGCCCAACATGTATTCATATTTACTATTTAAAAGTCCATATCTGAAAATAGAGGAAAACTGAGGGACAGCTTGAGGTTTCGGTCCATTATTCTATGTACTGTAAGAGAGAATCACACGCTTCCAGAAGCACTGAGTTTTTGGGCAGTGCGTAAACATGCATTAAAGTACCAGTTACACTGAGCACGCAGTGCAGACATGTTTGGACAGATCTTGTGTACCGTAATTTCCAGACTATAAGCCGCTACTATTTTCACGTGCTTTGGACCCTGCGGCTTATACAACGGTGAGGGTTATCTATCTTTTTTATTGCTAATGGTCGCCAGGGGCGCACTAACTAGGAAGCGCGGACTATCTAGTGATTTTAGAACGCAGGAGGAAGACGATGACACGGGGATTAATGACTGACTTTTCTGGTATAGTAGGCTTGTTATTTTATTACGGCCGCGTTACTGCACCTTTACTGCTGTGTTGGCACTTTTCAATAAAGATGCTGGTTATTTTGT
>JAODKF010000055.1:6553159-6565142 GCA_026779585.1 Mormyrus proboscirostris | reverse complement strand
GTGCGTAAATGTCATGCGTATGTTGTCCCGTGCGTGCGTAAATGTCATGCGTATGTTGTCCCGTGCGTGCGTAAATGTCATGCGTATGTTGTCCCGTGCGTGCGTAAATGCCATGCGTGTGCTGATCTGGGATTGCTGCTTTATATGATTAACCTAATTAGGAGGCCCAAAGTTGTCTTTGCAATTGAGTGCCGGTATCCCACAATGTCTGTCTTCTCGGTCTGCAGTGGATTTGAGTCTGTCTACCATAACTAAACCATTTTTCATTGTGATGAGAGCTGAGGTAGGATGGTATGTCATCGGTACCTGGATTGTAGTAGATAATAAAACATGGGGGGGGGAGTTTTGCTGAATACAGACACTCTACTTACAAACTTTCCACGTACAACCTATCAGACATGCGCACGAAGAGGACTGTAAGTGCAAATTGTGTTACTTGGGCTCCCAAATCCTGTCCGCAACATACTTTTTTTTTTTTTCTGCCTGCCAATTCCGTCTAGTACGACTTGTGGCCGCTACTCCCGCCGCGCAGCAGCGTAGCGTGCGTCCTCCTCGCGTCCCAGACCTTTGTACTCGCATACACCATTAAAATGATGTCGAATAATGACCTACGAGCATTTCGACTTACGAATGGTCCGTTCGGAACGTAACTCATTCGTAAGTAGTGGAGCGTCTGTATGTCATTCGGTGTATGGGGCCCTGATCTGTGTCTCCGCACATGGGTTTTGTGAATCGTTAGCCCCGCGACCTTCTGGCTCTCCTGTGGTCTCAGGCTCCCTTTGCAATCCAATAGGCGTATCCAGACGGGAGCAGCAAGGAGAAACGGCGAGCCGCCATTGCCCAGGCCTTGGCGGGCGAGGTCAGCGTGGTCCCGCCATCCCGTCTCATGGCCCTGCTTGGCCAGGTGAGCTGCCTTCCTATTGGTTTTAGAGAATTCCCAAAATCTTACTTCTACATTCTAGGTTAATCACTCTCTTTTGTTGAATCCCTGAAATGATTCATGATTATGACTGTAAAATAACTTCAAAATTTAAGTTTAATTGGTCTTTTTAAGGTTGATTTAAAATCTTGAATTTCTAAGTTTAAGATAAAATTATTTTTTTTATTTTTTTTTGTTTTAAGAATAAAGTTGAAGGGAATGCTGTTAATGTTTCTTTCTCTGGTAGTACAATAGACATAAAATCACTTTGGTTCTGTATTCACACCCAGTAGTTGCGATTAGGGCAGAATCTAAGGTGTCGACATGTCTAATTTCACTGAGGTATCTGCTGACCCCTACAGGACGGCAGAATGTACTGCTATTAGCTAATGTAGGATGATTTTTACAATGACAGTCGCTGAAGTGGCAGCAACACCAGGGTCTCCTCCCCCCGGGGACGACCATCGATTTATTCAGGGGCAAGGCTGCTGTGAAGGATGTGGAGGAGGAGCGCTTCCCTACACAGCTCAGCCGTCACATAAAGGTGCGCCTCCCCCCGGTCGGTCGCCGGCCAATCGGTTCCACGATTCGTTTCTCTGTGCACGGTTTGTGAATCACATGATTGGCCAGTGGCGCGATGTCTGATCACATGATGTAGTTTGAGTCAGCGTGATCTTGCTCTTTGGACAGTTTGGGCAAAAGTCGCACGTGGAATGCGCAAGGTTCTCCCCCGACGGTCAGTACCTAGTCACCGGCTCTGTGGATGGCTTCATCGAGGTCTGGAACTTCACCACCGGCAAAATCCGAAAGGTACGTCAGCGCCCCCTTTGAACGCCGGCCATGTTTGAGGGCGTATGGTCTAGGTGACGCTTTCTGGCGTTCCTTGAGTGAGTCGCCCTTGTCTGAATTCTTTCACTAATGCTCACTGTAGTTAGTGGCCCGGTGAAAAGAGCTTCCCCGTGTCTCTGGCAGGATCTGAAGTACCAGGCGCAGGACAACTTCATGATGATGGATGACGCGGTGCTGTGCATGGCGTTCAGCCGCGACACGGAGATGCTGGCCACGGGGGCTCAGGATGGCAAGATAAAGGTCTGTCTCATCGTTCTGTGAGGCGTCTTGTGGAATAGAGTGTGATGAAATGGGATGGAATACCTTTATCATCATGGTAGGGTGTACAATGGAGTTTGATATGCTCCTCCAACGACAATGCAGAAGGAAAAAATTTAAAAGATGAGAGATACATACAAAAATATATAAACTTAAGGTATTGAGAATTTTATAAGGGTAAAGGCTGGATGTGGAGTAAATTGAGACCGTGAGATAATGACATTGAGTCAACAGTAACAGCAGGTGAGAGGACATGAAACTGCAAAGGAAACAGTGGCTGGTTTGCACTTGATTTTTGTTAAATGCGTCTCAGGTGATGAGATCACAAGTGGACATGCGACGTTTACGCCCGTGTCTCATGTCTCTCTGGTATGTCCAGCTGACCACTTGTGTTCAGATTTCATTACTGCCAACGTCACTTTTGCTAGATGGTCAAATGGCCCTGCATACTTTTTTTTTATGTCAGTGTCTCTCACTAGATAAGCAGCAGATTTGTTTAGCGCGTACTAACTAAGAAAACAAAAACGCGCATCTGGTTTCACTTGCACTCTAACCAGCAATTTGTCTTCCTGTTGTTTCGAGCGTATTATCCAGTAACTTCCTTGTTGGAGACGCTTTCCGTTTACACCGCAAAAGATGTGGTCATATGCGTCCCATACCAAGCTTGGCAAGTGGTTTGTGTGATCGGATCACAGTGCGTCTTGGTGGTGGTTCACACTTGTATTTTGCACTGTCCACTTGTGATCTGATCACCCGAGACGCATCACAATACCGAGTGTGAACAGGGCCAATTTGACGTGGCACTGTGATATGGACAGTAGACCGAACAAGACTGGTTATTGCTGCTGGTCATTCTTGAGTAATGGACCCGCATAGCTCTGTACTGTCTGCTTGATGGCAAGAGAGTAAATAAATGGTTGTAGGGGGGGTGTAGTCTTTAACAATAAACTGCTTGCTGATATGCAACTTTAACTTTAACTGGCCAAATGTATGGAATCTTGTTCCTGCGTGAGGAGAAAACTGGTTTGCTCACCCTGACTGCTTATATTTTTAAAAAATTTTTTTGCTTCACAGGTGCTGAGTCTTATCCCAGTCTGAAGTTGTAATGTGCTGCTAGAGGACTGTCATTGATCATGTGCTCTTTATGGTTCTGGATTAACCTAATATGTTTACATGTCCTGCCTTTCGTTAAATTGGTCTCTGATACCAGATGATGACGTCTTACGCGATCGCTCTGTGCTCTCTGAAAGGTATGGAAGATCCAGAGTGGGCAGTGCCTGCGCAGGTTTGAGCGCGCACACAGCAAAGGCGTCACCTGCATCAACTTCTGCAAGGACAGCGGTCAGATCCTCAGTGCCTCCTTCGACCAAACCATCAGGTATAATCTTTGCGGACCTCAGACCATTAACAGGCACCTGTGATGTGAAATGTGTGCCTGTACCTCTAAATCAAGATAGTGGGCTTGACGTTTTTGTCATGACTGAGTGCCTTGGCGTTCAGAAAAATACTTTAGGGACAGTGTATTTTGTGTTATATCCTGCTCATAGTGTTGTTATCTTTTCATTTTTCAACTGCTATTCATTGAGCTAACCACCAGGGGGCGCCTGGAGCCTATTGTAGGCAACATCAGGCACAAGCCAGGGATAGAGTCACATAGAATGCCAGTTAATCACAAGGCACATACTTGTACCGGCCACGCACACAATCACAAACTGGGCAATTCAGACACTCCAATTATCTTAACCTCCCACAGAACAAAGATCTTATTTGTAGATATGCCCAAGATGCTTTTAATTTGAAAGTTATCATGGATGTGCTTAGTCTTGCAGAGATGAGTACTTTACATGTTTTCAAGTGTAACATTGATTTGGGTGGATATTTCCTGCTATCGGAATGCCCAGGATCCACGGGCTGAAGTCGGGAAAGACCCTGAAGGAGTTCCGTGGCCACTCTTCGTTCGTGAACGAGGCCGCGTTCACGCAGGACGGACATTATGTCGTCAGCGCTTCCTCTGACGGCACAGTGAAGGTACTGCCCTCGTGATGTGCCTCCGTATTGCTGACTAATCCCGATTCTCTACTGAAAGGACGTCTTTGCTGTATTGGAGGTCCAGTTGCGATTAAGCGTGAATAGTGTGACTTAAAGGCTTGTTCTGCCCCCCTAGATCTGGAACATGAAGACCACAGAATGCAGCAACACCTTCAAGTCCTTGGGTACGGCGGCTGGCGTTGACATCACGGTCAACAACGTGATCCTTCTGCCCAAGAACCCTGAGCACTTTGTGGTGTGCAACCGGTCCAACACTGTGGTCATCATGAACATGCAGGGGCAGGTGAGGACCAATGGAACCGAATCCAGTGAGGTGGATGTCAAACTTTTCCGGGTGTCGCAGTGTGCAGACAAGGCTGCCTTGCTCCTGCTGCCGTAAAAAACTGAACACGGTGGCGCTGGAGTGCTGTAATGGTGACCGGGTGACATTTTGATTTTGTTTGCTGTTCCAGATCGTAAGGAGCTTCAGCTCTGGTAAGAGGGAGGGTGGAGATTTTGTGTGCTGCACGCTCTCACCCCGGGGAGAGTGGATCTACTGCGTGGGGGAGGATTTTGTGCTCTACTGCTTCAGTACAGTCACTGGAAAACTGGAGAGAACCCTTACCGTAAGCCTTTGTTTTTACTTTAATGGGTCTTGATTAGCAATAAGCCTTTTTAAAATCGATTTCTATTCTGAGCTCATCGCTTTCTTGCATTAATTGATTGCTTAATGTTTTTAAGTTGGTTAATGACTCACTGCATTAGCTAAGTGAAATAATACTCCCTATTAGTAGTAATGTTTTTTCAAAGATATTTGCTAGTAGAGATTTAACATCAGTAGCAAAACAAACCAAAGTTGCCTGGCTCTGATGCCACAGATTGATTTACGCGTTTTCGTGTATCTATTTATGATTTTTGTGTCCTCCACTGGGTTGGGAACTGCGTACCCCGGTTGTCGTATCACGCTGGCGCTGATCGTACGCAATCGGTGGTGTGCTGCGTGACGAGAGTGCACATCCTGTTGTGAATGTTGTTTGCACACCCGTAGATTCACGAGAAGGACGTGATTGGCATCGCTCACCACCCACATCAGAATCTGATCGGCACCTACAGTGAGGATGGACTGCTCAAGCTCTGGAAGCCTTAACTTTCTCCTAATTTTGAGACTTTTTTTTTTTTTATATATATTTTTTTTGGACAGGGCAGAATTTGTGGTGGGGTGGGGGGAGGGAAGGTCTAAAGTTAAATTGTAGCGTTTTCAGTTCATGACTTTTTAAAAGGAAAATGTACAGGGTTAGTCATACTTGTTTCTTATTGGACTGAATTTCTTAGTTGATTTTCTGTGTTTTACAGAACAAGGTTTTATTTTCCTCAAACATGTATTCTCATTTATCGATTTGATTAAATCGTTTTCTTTTTAATCGTGATTTGCTGTATTGACCCTCTACTCTGGTTTAATTTCTCAAGCAGAAACACTTGACTGAATATGATTGACATACCAGGCTGCCAAATTTAGCAAGTTTGCCAAACAGCCAGCAAACAAGAAGTACAACACTATACAAGATATGATGAAACGCTAGGCGCCGTCTCCCGTGTAACCCAGAAGGTATGAATCGGCGTTTGCTTGTGCAGTTCACTGAATTCCGATTTACAACCCTTTGAATTAAAAAAAAAAAAAACTGACCAAAGAACCACACCTAGTGACCTGTGAGAAATATTATTGAAACCTTCAGAATTTGATTTGTTCACGGTGTGGCAGCGGCAGAACTAAAGTTTGTGACTTATGTTCCATGTCAGACGATCATGAGGGTATTAAAAAAATTCCGTGTTTTGGTTACAGAATCATGCTAGTCACATCTGTGTTATATACTCTTGAGGGATTGATTTATTAATTTTTTTATCCCAAAGTGCAAGGCATACGGTGTTACAAGACACCTCAATTCCAAAACGAAGTGCATGACTCAAAACAGTTAACGAATCATTGTGCTTAATGTAGAAATACCAGGGAGATGGTAGGTCCCACTGCAGCACAGCCAGACTTCGCACCATGTGACCCACGGTGCTCACTAATTCGCTAATATCGCACAGCTAAAATATTCCAATATTTTAAAATGATTGAACTGTACAAGAGTACACACATCTGTCATTGACACACAAAGTACTTGAACTGCAAGGTCTGCTTCATATCAGAGACTTACTAGCAGCCTCTAGACCGGTGAGGGAAGGGCAAAAGAAAAGACCAAGCCAGACTTCACTAAATATAAAAGCAAGGCTTCACACAGAGTTAAAGCATTGCATTCATTTAATGCCTAACTCCTGATTGGCCCAGTCTGTAGACTAAGACCATTGTTGGTAACCTTTCTCACTACATGGCACAGGTGTTTACAACTGCACCACCTTTATGATGATTTAAAATTACATTTAGTTGCTTTAGGGTCATTCCCATGAACTTACTACCATGGCCAATCCATTTTCTCACATTTTTAAAATTACTTTGAAGACAGACTCAAACCATACAGCTTTATCATCTAAACAGTCAATTTTGCTTCTGTGGCAATCAGTTTTATTATATTACCATTTATTTCTGTAATAAGTCATCAGGGCTAGAGTTAAGAGGATAAGAAAAAATAAAGCTAGCAAAAATATATATCACCACACAAAATTGTTCATTGTGGGTTACATACAATAAGGTTTCAGGTTTTAATACCTTAAAACTTGTGGTATTGAGAATTTTGGCTGCCTAATTGGGGAGTGGTTAAAAATATTAAGTTAGAGCAATGACAACTTAAATAATTTAAAGGGAAAGGTGATGGCAAAAGCTCTACAGAAGAAAACCAACACCATTTTTTTTTCCTTCAAAAAAAAAAAACACTCAGGGGAATGACCCTTTAGCAAATGAAATACATTTGCAACTTATATCGTTGCCAAGGTAATACCTCGTGTGGACATATAATATATGTGGACATACGAGGTATTACCTTGGCAACAACGATATAGTCGAGTATAATCATTGGAATGAAGAAACAACAGGTATTTCAAACTAAAGTGTTTTAGAAGAGTTGCCAGTATGGTCAGTTTAAAAAGAAAAAGCCTGTCGTTTAAGAGTCTCACAAACTGCATCTAAGTTATTCTAAGCTTCTTGTACATAACTATAGTTATACGGGACAGTTTTCCCTGTACAAAACTGTTAGATACAACAAAACTGCACCAGTTCTTTCCTTGGTTTGGAAAACAAGATTAGCATTTCAATGCTGAAAATCAATCCGATGATACCGCCGTTCTCTACATGCCAGCACAACGGGCAAGGCTGACGCTCCTGCAAAGGTTGCTTGAATTCATCAGTATCACATAAGCGTTTATTAATACTGTCTTTACGAAAGGAGTCTAGCCATCTGAACAAAAGGTCTCTATGACGTCTGACACTGGACGCCTCCACCGTAATGCAGGTCCTCGTCAAGGTCGCGGAAGCGATGCCGCGTCCTCGGCGCTTCACAGTCCTCCAGGTTGGCGCAGATGTAAAGGTCGTCGTCCATGTTCTTGCCGTCATCTGGTTCCTCCTTGCCGCGGAGGTTACATTCCAGTTCCTTTAGCTTGTTGGCCGGAAGGAAGTTTTCTGGCGGAAAGACGACCTGGAACCCCAGACGCACATGGCCGTTAGAGTCTCGCAACTCTCACGGACTGCGGTGCGCGTGAACCAAACAAAGTTTATTTCAGCATAAGAAATTTTCTGTGAATGCTTATCTAAATTCACAAATTTTATACACACACACACACACACACACACTATTTGCAAGCATTATTTTTTAGTAGTAACAACAACAACAACAACAACAACATGAGCTCAAGGAGTCTCTTCATGGCTCTCAGTTCTCAGTCCTCAATGCAGCTCGACGGCTGGAACCCCGATACGCCACTTACTGCAAGCCCTCGGGCCGAGGCACACGTACCGAGAAGAGGACGATGAGGCGGCCCTTCTCAAACGGCCGTCGGTACAGCGGCATTCCCTCGTTAAGGACGCACTTCCGGTCACCCGGTCTGATCAGTTCTCCTGTGGCACAAATTACAGCAATAAACAGGGTGGCTTCTGAACCTAGGTACGGAACTAAATCGGTGGCAAAAGTAATTGGATTACTTTCATTTAAACAGATTAGATTTAAACAAATGCAAATTACTTTGCTTTAAAATATTAAAGCAAAGTAAATATTATTTAAAAATCGATCAAAATTGTCAGCGGTTCATTGACTTTGAATAACAGAGTGGCAACTTTCATTTAACATTTTCAGTGACAAATTCTGGTTTAATGTTACAAATCATATTACAGAGCGTCCATTTCCACAAAATGAACACAGTCCTGTGTGTTATGGATATACATTTTAACGGATCAAACTATTTAAGAGGGAAACAAGTGACGTTAATTCCATATTCCAAAATACAAAACTGCAAGTTACTTTGGTAATAACGTGACTGAAGTCAGGCAAGAGACGGCCCGCTTACCAGGATGGGAGGTCAGAAGAAGCGTCCTATTATCCAAAGTACAAAGTGGCTTCTTGAAACCACACAGCGCCTCTACCAACTGAAGTTCCATAGCCATCACCAGGTTCTCTCCCTCTCTGTCAAATAATATAGATTAACCATTAAATGTTAGCTGCTACCATAAGACAGAGTATACAATCAAAGTGAGTACACCCCTGCCCCGTATCAAGAGTAAGAAAACACGCGCATTTAATATGTTTCACTTGTAGCCAAACAACAACAGAAATACTTGATCAATTAAACAATAAAGAAAGGTGCATGTTTAAAAACCAAAAACAATAAAATCAGGACACCCTTAACCAGAGTCTTTTTTTTAATATTTTGTCTGCCTTTATTTTTGATGACTGATACGATGTTCGTTTTTAAGTATTCATAAAATGAAATATCCTACACTAATTAAAGGATGACACAATTGGAAGTGATTTACTGTGTTTGAGATACTGGCCAGGGATGTACTTAGTTCTGTTGTATACTGTACATAGATATGTGTATCAATCTGAAAACGCCGCGTCTCTTCACCTCGTGTAAACGGGATGGGCCTTCTGATCGAGCACGATAATGATGTCGCCGGGTTCCAAGCCCGGCTCCTGATCCCCCTCTCCGTGAAAGACAATCTTCTGGCCGTCTTTCATTCCTATACCCCAAACGCAAAAGCAGAATCATGCAAGGGCCTCAAACACTCACGATTACTGACCGCAGCGAAATGCGTGCCCCAAACCAGCAGAGAATCCGAAGGAAGCACACAGATCGTCACAAGGTTTGCACAATGATTTCAGCGTAATTCTCTGTCTCAGATGCAACAAATTGAAAGAATTAAGTGTTAATTCGCATTAACATGTCACAAGATCCATACTTGAGTCCACAATATAGGTTCTATTCTGAAAATGTCAGTAATGTGACTGTATATTGATCCTGAAGTACAAGAGCTACAGAAACTGCTTTTTGGTGATATTTCACTAATCCCAATCCTATCAATTTATATGATGACCCCCCTCCCCCCCCATGTTAGGAATGGGTGATAAATCAGCAGGGCCTGGGCCAATCTGGCTGGTCCTGAGAGATGCCACTCCCCCGTACTGTAGCAGATTGTGTTCCCCTCCGTGCTGTATGATTGTACAACAGGAGTGATCGAGTCTGCACTCTAGAAGCTTCCACCAGCTGCCAACTGGGTGAAGTGCATCTAAACTCCAAGAGGAGCCACCTCCAAGCAGTTTCTGTCATTTCCTGTGCATTTCCTACTCACCAACTAGAACAGGCATCAATAATTAATGTCAGACATGCCCTCAAAAGGGTTAATTTAGTGGTTGAATGTGTGGACATTCAACCAACATGCAACCTCTTATATAAAATTATAAAAATATAAAAAAGAAAACTAAACGTAAAGGGAAACCTTGTGCACAGAAGTATAAACCAAAGTCTAAAGACTTCAGAAATGACACAAACACTGCATTATAAAAAGGAATCCAAACCTAAATACACAAATACCCGCCGTGTTTTTGATGTGCATAAATGGTTGTGACCATCTGTTAACGTCTTATTCCTCATTCAGTAGTAAATATTCAACTAGAGCCGACAAAGATGAAATCAAGAGAGAAAACAGATGACAGGATCACAAAAAAATAAATGAATAAAAAAAAAAAAAATCTACAAACTTTTTCCAGACATTGTGTTTGTACACAAGCTCCTTTTCATGCTATCAACTGTGATACCGTGATTCACCGACACACACCAACATGAGCAACAGTTTTGTCTGTCTCTGGTTTGGCGAAGGCAAGCTGATTTAGTGTTAATGGAAAACAAACTCGTCACGTGGAGAATATGGCTCCTTTCCTGCTTATGTGATGGAGGAAATCAAACCATTCAGCATTACCTGGGCATTTGAAGCTGGCATTTGTAGGTGCTGACATTTCCACCCTCAGGCAGCTGCCCGGCTTGCGACGTCAACAGGGTCATTAGGGCACCCATTGTCAACATGTTAATCAAATCTTCCTTACAGAAACGCGAGCAACACAAGGCCCCCTGCATCTCCACACACCCACACACACACACAGTGAATGACTTTAAGGTAGCTTGGTTTGCAGCTTTAACCTCACACTAAATCGCACTGCTTTCTGGGTAATGGCTCGCATGCGAGACGCGCGTCAGCCGTCTAACCTTTGTCGACGTGCACCTCCAGGATCTTCTTCTGGCGCAGGATCTTCCGGGCCCCGCAGGCCTTGCACTTGTCCTTGTGGCTGATGCGCTGGCCCTGGCCCTGGCAGCTGGTGCAGATGGTGGAGATCTGCTGCACGATGCCCAGCCCGAGCTGGTGGAGCCGCACCTGCAGCCCCGAGCCGCAGCAGGACGGACACGTCTCCAGAGCCCCTTTCCGGCCTCCCCGCCCTGACCACAGGGGCACCGTCGCATCCTTTAGCGCTCATATTCACTTACCAGAAAACAACACACATATCCGGAATAATAATCCCGGGGCGCTGAATTAGCTTCTCTCCTGCCGCGTCACGATGGGTTAAAAGCAGGGGACACGTTTCGTCGTCGTGCACTGTGCGCTGTGGCGTGTCAACAATGACCACCGATCGCCGAATTCTAATCCTAAATTCTAAAATATATTTATAATATATATTTGAAATATTATGGGTGAGTGCCAAGGCAAGATCTTACATGATAGCTAGGTAAGTTATCTAGTAGCTAATTTTTAGAAGGTATAAAGATTGTACCCATTATCTTTGTAATTGACCGTTTCAAACCCTAAAGCCGGGAGGCAGTGAGGCAGTGAGACAGGTGCACGGCACCCACCTTCACACCGGTCGCAGATGACGTTCCTCTGGAGGATCAGCTTCTTGGTGGCTCCGTTGTAAAGGTCCTCGAGAGACACCGTCAGCTGATTTACGATGTTCTTCCCTACGGTCAGCATAGAGTCAGCGCCACACCAAAAGGACCAGAACTCCATGCTAATCACAAACAACCCACAATGGCATTACCTCAGGATTACAGTCAGCAGCACAAGTGCAGCTCTTTAAGAACATTTACAAAACAAAACGAGAGGAGGCCATTCGGCCCATCAAGCTCGTTGGGGGGGAACTTAACTAATAACTCAGAGTTGGTAAAATCCTATCTAGCTCTGATTTAAAGGAACCCAGGGTTTTAGCTTCCACTATACCAGCAGGAAGACTATTCCATACTCTGACTACACACTGTGTAAAGAAGTGCTTCCTCCGATCCAGTTTAAAATGTTCTCCTGCTAAAGAGTTCTTGTATTTGAACTAATACTGAAGTAACTATTTGACCGAACACGAATACACACACACACACACACACACACACAGTGGTATCTCAGAACTCGAACTTAATCCGTTCAGAACTCGGGTGTGAATCCTAAAATGTTTGAGTTCTGATTGA
>JAODKF010000055.1:6522340-6537411 GCA_026779585.1 Mormyrus proboscirostris | reverse complement strand
GCAATAAATAAACGGGCGTCGGATGCCTTTTTATTTATGGCTGACACACTGCCCCATTCTTCCCTGACCATGTGCTGGACTGAGCGATTAGGAAATAATGGAAAATAATGCACCGATCTTAGAATTATGTGAAGGTTTCTGGTTATCTGAGTGGAGTGATGTGGAGTGATGTGTGACAGATGTGGAGGCCATGTAGAGAAGTCTGGTTTTTGGAGAATCTTGAGATTTTTGTTCCTGGGTGTGGGGGGAACCAGAGAAATGCTCATTAAATAATAATATGCAGCATTGCATAAATCTGTGCTCACAAATGTGTGTGTGTGTGTGTGTGTGTGTGTATGTATATATATACACACACACACACACACAGAAAAGTTGCAAGTCTTTCGGTCCACCTGGAACCTTATGGTGTTTTTCTCATAGGCCTTCAACAGGGACGCCACGATTTACTGGCTGCAGCAGTTGCAGCTGAGGCGATGGCATCACGGGCATGCGTCTGCGTCTGCGCAGGCCGGCTGGGACGCCAACATGGGAGGCGGGCAGGAGTACTGGAATGGAGTCGGTAAGACACGACAGGCAGCCCCGTGATGCTGTAACCAGGGGATGCTGTTTTTGAGGTGACGAGTGATTGGTTTGGAACTGGAATTTGACTTTGATGATGCTGCGGTATGTTGTGTATCTGTGGGTAGAAACTTCTGGAAGATCTCCCAAAAATACACAACAATCATAGGGCGATAGGGGAGCCAAAACAATGAGTGACAGGGGTCCAAAACAATTTGGACCATAGCTGGATTAGTCTGGACTGGGGGCATGAGAGCCTGGGGGCGCCGTGATTGACACTGTCGCCTCACACCTCTGAGACTGGGGTTCGAGTCTCTGCCATGTGTGTGGAGTTTGCCTGTCCTCCCCATGTTGTTGTGGGTCTTCCTAGGGGTACTCTGGCTGCCCCCCCTCCCAGCCCAAAAGGAAGCATGGATTGGAGATACCAAATGGCCCAAAGATACACAATGGGTTGGCACCCTGTCCAGAATTGTTCCCTGCCTTATGCCCATAGCTTCTGGGATAGACTCCAGACCCCAGACAGCCCTGAATACGACAAGCGGGTACAGAAATTGGATGGATGGATCGGAGGTCCAGCGTGACCCAAAATCTCTATCTTCACCTCTGGTTGGCACCGCGTGCTGGAACCGTTACGCCCATTCAGCGGAACATGCTCACGGACGTGTGTCCGCACAGGGGAACACATAGCACCTCGTCATGCACGGCGGGGAACGCTAGCCTGCAGGTCTGCAGGTCACATGACCATAACTTGTGCTCAGTCCTGGGGAGTCCTGCTCCCCCCCCGACGGGTAACCCTACTGGGTCTGCAGTAAAGCCGAGAGATTCGAAAGCAGGCCGGTCTCACACGTCGCCTGCTCTTCCGACAGCATTCCTGCTGTATTTCGGTTCATTATCTTTACCTTTCATCCTAGTGGGGGCTGCAGGCCTGACATATCTGTGCTTGAGAAGTGGGGAGATCTGCTCATTTTCTCAGAAAGGATGAGAAGAAAAGCTAATGATATGTTGAACAATTAAGTTATTAGATATTCGTCCATCAACAATCACTAACCCTGCACAGAGTAATATGAGGAGCAGTATTTCAAATGTTACACTAATGTTTAACAATTATATCCTCTTAAATTTTTTCCACAGGGGTGGCGTGTAGATGTTGTGATTTGAGCATAGTTGCCTGAATTGCCTCATCCTGGGTTATTTCCTGTCTTGTCCTATAGATTCCAGGACAGACTCCATGACTTGCATAGGACAAGCAGATACAGAAAATAGATGGAGGTTTTTCCACATTTTTTCCCTCAAATTAAAGAGGATGAAAGCATTTCTCTGTTTTTAATCGGGACATTGGAAATTTCAGATCTACTAACCAGCTTCTTTTGAATGCTACTGAAACGCAGCTCAGTGAATTTCGGTCAAAGTGATCGTGAGATTAGCTTCTTTTGGAGACCCACCATGTTGTTTTGGAGATTTTTGCCACGAAATTGTAGCTTAAATAAAACCAATCACTATTTTCTAATAAAACTGTGAAGAAAACAGACCTTAATTTATTGGAATCTATTGGAATTGCTTGTGTAGGACAGCTCATAGATCTGGAGCAACTGACATGATCCTTAACCAAAAATGGGAAAAATTACCAGGAAACACATGCCGCAATGTGCCAGAACTCACTGAACCAGAGGTTCACTCACATCTGCGCAAAATGGTATATGACAGTATTTTTTGCAATGAGTAGCGGACAACAAGCTGTACAGAATTAGCACTTCAGGCTATCCTCGGCAACTCTGTTCATTTGGATAAAAATGTAATGCGATGATTAAGAGTGAAGGATAGCTCAGTGGTCAGTGGAGGGCACTGCAGTCTCGCACCTTCGGCGTACAGGGTTCGAGTGTTCTCCCCGACTTTGGAATTTTCAATCTCATAGCCTTTTCTGGGGTGAGACTTGGGTTCGTGGCTGTAGAGCATAAATGACGGGTTCATGCACCATCAGGCAGCAACGTGCATTGAGGCACCTCTTGTGAGTGTCTCTTGTGAGAGGCACTTGTATGTTTATTATAGCCTGGATCTCTGTTTGATGATCCTTGTGAGTCGACCTTTCTTAATTCAACAGCTGGGGAATTTACCGTAAAGTTCCTGCAGTGGTTTCAGGAAGTGATGTTGTGCATCTTCAATCAAACGGGAAGTAGCTGAGAAAACATACAGAAAGTAATGTGTGAGGAGGAGCCAAGGCGAAATAAAATTGATATAAGAATTTGTGTAAAATATCGGGTAATTAAGAAGGCATGAAGTACAGCGTAAAATAACCAACACTGCAGGCTTTTAAAGTATGATTTCTCTCCTGAGCAGAGTTAAAGGCTTATGCCCTTGCTGTCTTTCTCCTGCCTGGCGGGAATGACTCATTTGTGAAATATTTCTTGATTGCGTCAACATAGCCAAGCCCTACGGAGGAGGGGGGGGGGAGGGGAAATCACGTGATAACAAATGTTTCTTGGGGTTAGACGCGATTAAACCAATTTGTAAACAATTAACCATTTACTAAGCTGCCTCGGGTCTTCACTTCAAGAAGAAACCCAGTACTAAATATCGCTAAAGACAAGGTAAGACATCAGCTTCTGAAAATATGAGTGCTTTTCTGCTTTGATTTGTCACACCCTTTTAGCTGAATAACACGCTGAATGTTATTGAAGATCTCGGAGCAGAAATAGGGTTCAGACTATGCAAGTTGTGGTGCGAAATAAATGGTATTTTTTTTTTTAGGTGTGTAACCTCTTACTTCACATCTCAGCAGCCTTACAGAAGTTACCGGTTATCGTATAATCCTGCTACTTCATAATTCAATATTTCTTTATATTTTGCTATATATGAGGATGTATTGCTAGAACAAACTTTCACTAAAAGGTTATTAAAGGCTCAAACTCAGACAATGATGAAAATGTTGAAGAGTTGTGATTTTATTAGGCAAAGTACACAAACAGATCGATAGTGTTATCCATGAACCGACCGTGCCACCCTCATATGTTTTTATCATTTAATGAAATGATAGTTAAGTGGTGAAGTTAGGCTGCCTTATAGGTGAGGAAGGCGTACCACTGAACGGCTGGGCTTTGATGATGCACTCAAGGACTTGACTTCAGCCTTGTGCTTCACCATGTCACATCCCACAGGCGTTGGGTAGCGCTTTGGGTCACAACATGCCTATAATCGGAATGTTGCCGGTTCCAGTTCTGTGGTCAGCATAGAGTTCACTGCCGGGCCTTTAAGCAAGGCCCTTAACCCCAATCGCTACCTCAACCTTCTTTGTCATTTGCGTGTCGCCTTGGATGAAAGCATCTGGTAGATGGTATGAACGTGGCATGGTCATGTGCGAACCATTCATCGCCTTTGATCGTTCTGCTTGACTTCCACCTTCTCCCTGACGTCTTAAGCGTCTTCTGCCCTGCTCACACAGATGACTTCTTGCCCATCGTGAAGACCCCTCCCGGATTGGTGGGACAGGAAGCCGCCAGTTTTCCTGCACCACGGCAACAGTCGAACTTGAGCGTCATTTCCTTCAAGCACCCGCTGACTCAGATTCAGTGAGTCAGATTCACGTGTCTCCCAGCAGTCCACCTTGATCTACCTCTCCATGCTAGCAAACAAAATCTACATGCATCGTCGCATGAAAATAGTACTGAGTTCGGTTTACGGTGCTTTTCCACTGCCACCAGGAACTGAGCCCTACCAAACCCGTGCCGCGAAATGGCGCTTTTACATTGCAAGCTGTAACTGAGGGTTGGCAACTCTCATGCGCCTGGCTTGTGCTTTCTGACTCTCACGCTCACACAAGAAATCTTACGGCAAACCTATATTATTTCATTCTAAAGCTAAAACTAGCTACATTGGGGTCGTTTGTAAACCGTACAGACTTTACACTTTAAACTGTTACATGTTAATGAGTGTGCAGACTTGTCTGGGATTGAAAATCTCACGTCAGCTAGCTGACCAAAGTTTGCGACGCTATCTATATATTGTTCATTATTAGGAGTATTGCACATTCCGATGCATGCGCAATACTTGGAACTTGCACTTTTCCAATCACTAGTACTATACACCAGCTGAATGGAATGGATTTGTAACACAAATCTACACAAGCGAATGCTAATTCCACTCGCTTCTGATAGTAACATATCACGGTGATTCTCACAGACGTGCTAACAGAACTTAGCACATGGTAGATCCTGACATGAACTGTGTGAACAGTAAACAAGTGTCTCCTTAGTTTTACATCACAGTCACTCAATCTCAGCATTGCCTTTACTGAGCCGACCTTTACGCAGTGGAAAACCGACGTGAACTGGAACTGTGTTGGAACTGAGCTGGAACTAGTCTTAGTTTGGATACAGGTCGGGTTTGACTCTGTTCCTGTATGCTAGTGGAAAGACACCATTAGATTTATTGATTGTTTGAAACAGATAATAATAATAATAATAATAATAATAATAATAATAATATTGTGTATTTATTTTAAATTAATTATTAATCCCCAGAGAGAAATGAAATCTGGCTTCTAATTAATACCAGTAAATTTAAAGTTAATTAATATGTATGACTACATTGTGGAAGATTCTGCTGTCTGCATGTCTTATAATTTCAGTCCTTTTGATGTTGTGTTTCAGAACGGAAGTGAAGCACTCAGTCTTCATACTTAGTAGTCCTGTATTCTGTCTTGTGTGAATTACCTGTCTAGGATTATTGCTTAAGAAATCAGAGTGGAGAGAGAATCAAAATCTGTTGAAATCAGTTCTTCGCAGGCATTGTTTCTTTGTGTATTTTGAGCACTAGATTTGATGCATGCAAGTCATAGGTTTACCAAGAGTGTTTTTCTTGTGATAATTATGTAAACTCATGTTCAGAATAGTTTATATATGTAAGTAGATGGATGTAACAGACACGTTTGTCTTTTGTAAGATGGCAGAAAGAGGCCTCTTAAAGCCAAACTGGCCAGAGCACGATGTCGTCCCTAAGCACTTTTAAGCCGCTCTGACGATGTCTGTTCCGGCACTGAGCTCCTTCGTGTTCCTGTGCGGATAGCGGGGGCAGCTCTGTCATTACTCACCACCACTCTCTCTCGCAGGAATTCCATGCACTGCATTCTGCAGAGACGCCATTCCCCGGAAATGAACAAGAGCATCTTTTACAGCCCCTCTGAGTCCGGGCCTCCTGTGCGGGAGAATCAGGACCTATCTGGTACATTAGCATCATAAATTATTTGTATAGACACAAACCCATAAACTGAGAAATAAGTGAAACAAAAAAAACGTGCTGTGGTCTCTTCATTTTTTTCCCTGGCTGTATAATACCTAGAAAGATACTTAATAAATGTAAGAGAACTACAGTCATTTATGAGATCTACAGTCATTTATGAGGTCTGCCTGCAGTCATTTATGAGATCTACAGTCATTTATGAGGTCTGCCTGCAGTCATTTATGAGGTCTACAGTCATTTATGAGGTCTGCATTAATTTATGAGATCTACAGTCATTTATGAGGTCTGCCTGCAGTCATTTATGAGATCTACAGTCATTTATGAGGTCTGCAGTCATTTATGAGATCTACAGTCATTTATGAGGTCTGCAGTCATTTATGAGGTCTGCAGTCATATCTTTTCTTTAACTGTCTAGAACAGGAGTGGCCAATCTTATCCGCAAAGTGCCGGTGTGTATGCAGGTTTTTGGGATAACCTGTAGGTCAGCTGTTCAAAGTCAGGTGTGAGGATTCTTCAGCCAATCAGTCCTCAAATTAGTAATCTAATTAGGGAGCTGCAGCGAAAACCCGCATACACACCGGCCCTTTGCAGATAAGATTGGCCACCCCTGGTCTAGAAGTTCAATCTCCATTATGAAAATTTTCAAAACCACAAAAAAAAAAAAAAACAGTGATTGTTAATAATGATGCTTTTGGTGATTTCAGGTTTGATTTCCTACCATATGTATAATACATTCTAGAACCTCGTCTTTCAGACATGTATACATTTTATTTATGTTGGAGATACAGATGTTTTATCCAGAATAACATGCATTTTTGAGAAAGCAGAGTCAGAACAACTGGGATTAGGGGCCCAGCTCAGGGGCCCAACAGTGACATCACTCCGCCAACTGGCAACCGTCCAATCACAGGCACAGCATCCTAAACCAGTCAAATGGCCCCACCAGTGCTAATGCTAATGTCGACCGGTCTGTTTTCTTTATTGGCTCTAACTGGGCAATGTGGTACGGGGGGGGGGGTGATGAATATTGCAAAATCACAATGGGCACACATGCAATTATTATGTCGTGAAAGGTTATGATGTGAGATTTTCAATATCTGCCCTTATATGGGGGCTGGAGACTCGTCCCTCTATCTATTTCTGAGGCCCCTGGGTACAGCCCTGACAGGACATTGGCAACCAGGGTGGAATTTAGGCCGGGCAGCCTTTGGCCACCTAATTATCTCCTGCAGGACCCGCCAGCCCCTTCTCCATAAGTTCAGCCGACCTCTTGTGTTATTGACTGCACAGGCCAAGACGAGCGTCCAGGAGAATCTCCTTCCCACTCCTCCCCGGCCCCTTCCCCACCCGGCAGAAAGAAAAGCATCTCCGACGCTCTGCCTGAAGATAAGGAGGCCCACAGCCAGGAGGTCGACTCAGATAAGGTTTGAATCGCCGCCCTCTGCCATGCATGAAATCAGCGGCTCCCTTGTCACCACTGCTTAATCTGTAAACTGGAAAATGCCAGAATGTGAAGGCCATGTGTGAGTCAAGGGGTAACGAGGCGGGTGCAGGTCCTGGAAGGTGTACAAAACACAGTGCAGAAAACGTGATGTGTGTTTTCAAGAATAAATCCAAACTATTATGGACCTGGACTTGTGTGAAAACCGGTCTGTAAATTAAAATGCATACCTATTTAATTGAATTTATTGAGCTGCCTTTTATATGTTCGCCTAATAGAAATTCCAGCTTCCAGCTGATCCTTTAAATGACACATGTTTGATGTACACTGCAATGTTGAGAAGATGGACTTCCTGTTTCCTGTTTTACAAAGGCTGCAGTTATTTACTGATTGAAAGATTGTGAAAGGTCGGGTTTGTATCGGTCAGCTGAATATCTGGGGATATTGGAGGCTTCCCAGGCAGGTTGAGAACCTGTTTATCTTGTCTCGTGTGTATGTGTATGTTCCGAGAGGCTTTGGGAATTTTTTGTGTGACAAAAACAAGTCGGAATGTTGGAGTCAAGTTGCCAAATTCACAACGCGACGTGGAAATAGCTATTTGAAAATGCAAAATCTCATCCGCAGCTGGGTGGCAAAAGATTGACCGAACTCTGTCCGGTCACTGTGGTTCTGCAGTCAGGTCATCCGATAGGTTCTTTGACCATCAATGTCATCAGGCCTCTTTTGTCTCCCAGGAGAAACATCCAAAGAAGCCACCAGAAGATGGTCAGTGCGTGGCGGTCTCATCACCGAGCGACAAACAGGAGCAGCCCGATACGCCGTATCCCCTGAAGTGTGACGGAGCAGAGTTGGGCAGCCAGCTGCTGGGCATGCGTGGCGAGCTGGCCATTCTCCAGCTGCGGCTAGCCCAGCGCGACGGCCACGTGGCCGAGCTGCAGGAGCACCTGCAGCTGATGGTGGAGAAGAACCAGGCCAAGCAGGAGGTGGTGCTCAAGCTGTTGGAGCAGGTGGCCGAGTGCATGGAGGATCCCCAGCGCACAGTAACCAACAGTTTTAGCTCCCAGAGCTTCCTTCAGCTTCAGACGGAGATGGAGCATCTCCGGGTAAGAGCAGGACCATAATGCAATTCTCCAAGAAGACAGGTCAACAATTAACAGCGTGTTAATTTACATTTCCGTATTTAGCAGGTGCTTTTGTTCAAAGCGACATACAAGGGAGGCAGAAACGCCCATCATAAACTGATAGATTTCTTCAGGGAATCCTCAGGTTCTCTTAGAGCTGATTGATGAGGCAGGTTCCTTGAGCTTAAGCAGTTTATTAAGACAGAATGAAGATGTTGCAGAAAGATGTTCACACACGGCCAGTTCAGTCTGTGTCTGTCTCTGCCCCCCCTGAGGGAAACGGGCCCTTTATCTGTGTTCTTCATACAGACTCCTGGGGTCAGGAGGTCAGACGGCCTTGGTGAGAGTGAGTGGTATCAGATAGGCAAAGAACATGATGAGCAAATAGCAAGGATAGAAAGAAATATAAAATTAAGAAAAACAACTAAATGGAAATAATTAAATAACTGCAAATTAACTAGGGAAATCCCTCAAAATGTACCCGCTGTCAAGGAGTCAATGAGGCTACACTGAGCTTCCAGTGAATTTCCAGGTACAAGTGTAAGAAGCATCGGAGCAGGAGCTACACAACAATGTCTAACAAAGCGAGAACCTAATTAGACTATTCAAGACCCAGAAGTGCAGCCATAAGGGCATTCGGGGAATGCAAAGAGGCGTCAGGCTGGTGGAGGAGTTCCTGGAACAGGCGGGGCGTGTCCTGAAGGTGCAGAGGGAATCTGATGACTGGATGTGAGTCAGCAGCTCATTCCACCATCGGGGAGTGACGCTTCTCACGTGGTGGAGGAATCTCCAAGTGACATTAGCTTTCCTCGTTGATTTGGACGAGACTTTTATTTTATAAAATAACAAGCTTCGTTCAAATGCGCAGTCCCCATCATGGTACTACATGTTGAGATTATGGGATGTCAGACAGTGTCCTCAGCAGCATCAGGTCCAAAATACAGAGAAGACTCACCCTCATCTGTAGAACGTGATGTCGTACTGTACCCATGTGCTTGAGGGGAAACGTCGTCTGCAGGTCACACATGGCAATATATGTAAAGTCTCACTTGTGTCTCCTGCCAGGATGATATAGAGGCTTATAAAATGCAGAACAAGTTCCTGAACTCTGAGATTCACCAGCTGACCAAATTGTGGCGGAACAGCTCGGAGCAACAGAAGATCCTGATGAAGAGGGTGAGCCAACTTGTGCTGTGGGCTGATGCTGTAGGATGAGTATGAACGCCTCCGTAGGTCTTGGCGGGGATAAGCGGTGACCCGACAGACATAACAGAGACCTTGGTGTGGCTAGTGGGTCTGAACTTTCTACAGTCAAGGAGAACCTCAGTATAGTTACTGCTGCAAATAAAAATGCACTTCTGTAATTGGTTATTACATTGTAATCCAATGCAGCCATGCTGCTACAGTCACAAATAGTCACGGATGCATGTGGGCAGCAATGCAGTCTTTGGGGTTTGGTGTCCCCTGTCCTGCACTCTGTGTTGGGGTTTGCATATTCTCTTCAGGTTTGCATGGATTCACGCATGTAGTCCAGAGACATGCAGTCAGCCATATTGGTGTATCTCAGTTGTCCATAGGGCACGTTTATGTGTGCAAGTGTGTGCCCTGCGATGTACTGGCCTCTCGCTTGTGGTGTCCCCTACTTTGTGCCCTATGTTGCCTGTAGCGGATAAGTTGTTATGAAGATGGGTGGGTGGATGGATGTACTTCAGATAGGATGGCAGCACCAACATTTCTTGAGGACCCATTGGTGAGACTCACGCCATCCCTGGATGATAGTGTGCCTATCTAGAGGGAAAGAGCTGTCAGGCGGAGAGCCGTTACCTGAGCTTGCTGCACAAGCTACAAGAGAACAAGGGATTTGGTGAGGCGGAGACGGAAGCGGTGAACCAGCTGATCAAGGAGGTGGTGAAAGACATGAAGGACTCCCCCAAATTAACCCCTGTCCGGTGAGGTCACGTTGCTGCAGCAGCTACTCAAATCCTGCTTCCTCGGTCGCTAGATCGGTTTTTAAGAAAACCGGAAGTAAAAACAGAGCTTTCGAATTATAGCCAAATGGGTTAGAGGTCAATCGCACAACACGTGATTTGAAGTTCGTTTCAAATGAGTTTTGTGCGGTTTTAACAGGGAGCGACAAAACGTTATGTAGCGCAGTAAGAAACTGGCCAGCCAATGTGCTTTTTCTGCTTTTATTGCGTAATGAGAAGTTAACATGACCTGCGCTTCATGTTTACTCAGCAAGTATGATGAATACGGCTTCAAGCTGACCCCAGATCTTGGCACAGAAGATGTGAATCTCATGATCAAGATTCATTCCCCGGACACTCGCACGCTCAACCCCCTTCAGCAGGAGGCCATGGATAAGCACCGGCTGAGCCGATGGGCGCAGTACCTGGCTGGACGTCCTTCCGGAGAACTTGTGGCCTCCTTGGAACTCAAGACCCTTCTGAGAGGAGGCGTTCCTAGCAAGTACCGGGCAAACGTGTGGCGCTGGATAGTGTGGACCCGCACGTGCCAGATCCGGGAGCGGCACCCCCACAGGTACACGGAGCTGTGTAGGAAGAGCCAGACGCTGCAGCACCCGGCTTCCCGGCAGATCCAGCTGGACCTGCCCCGCACGCTCACCAGCAACCAGCACTTCTCCTCGCCCTCCACCTCCTGTGTGCAGCAGCTTCACCGCATTCTGCTCGCTTTCTCCTGGTACAACCCCAGCATTGGCTACTGCCAGGGACTCAACAGGTAAAGTGTTGGGGGGGGGGGGGCGTCCTATATGCCCCCTGGGGCTGCAGCAAGAGTCTTTACGTTGGAAGTAAAAATTGATGGGACTTGACGGATTGTTTCGAACTGTTTTACTGAGTTCAGGGACAGGGTTGCAAATGAACAGCAACAGAACAGCAGGATAGCAAAGTTTGTCTTGTAATTGTTATATTACAATGAAATATTGGTTGTAGAAAATGGATGGAGGATAAGATTCTGCCCGCTTCACAGTTCCGCATAGATCTAGGTGCAGAGTTTAGTATAAAGCTCAGAATTATAGAGCTGTAACTTGGCTAGAGGAGGCTTCATAATATTTTAATATAAATGTCACATCCCATTATGTCTTAAGAATCATTTTCCAGCATGCAGCTATGATGTATAAGAAGTGACATAAGGGTGCCACTGGCGTCTTTCAGAACAGTCATATAAAAGTCTGTGGCAGATTTCAGGGAATAAGCGCAGCATCAGTCATAAATTAAATGTGAATTTAAGATCTAATCTCCATCATCCAGGAATCACTCCAAGCCAAAACACAGCAGCTGCTTATCCACATAAAAAGCCTTTAGTGTGTTTTTTTTTTTTAAGTAAATAAAAGCTTACATTTTAGTGCACTTTTTAGCTTAAACATGGCTTCTCTGCCACTCTACCTGATGACCGGGAAAAGACTGGCAGGGGGAATTCGAATCAGATAAGGTTTGTTTTACCTCCCTGTAGAATGCGCAGGATTGCCGTGCTCACTACAGCAGGTCCTCTGTCATGGTCCGATTCATTCCAGCAATCTAATCTCTTACTTTGCTGCCCTTTATTTTTTTTGGTGTTTTCCTACCCTGAGGCCACCAGGGATCTCTGTGCTGCTTTGTAACTGTACACTTGTCACCCTCTGGCCGATTCAGTAAATCCAAACCAGCCAGACCTGAAGGATTAGGGTCCTGCTGTGTTTGGCCCAGTTATTTACCTGTCAATATAGTCATTGGCATGTGTGATGATTTTGCATTTTGATTTGCATGATAAGATGTATTTTGTCTGCAAAGCCCTGTATGTAATAAACCTGGTCCCCCCCCCCCCCCCACACACCTAGACTGGCAGCCATCGCTCTTCTGGTGCTAAAGGATGAGGAGAACGCCTTCTGGTGCCTGGTGGCCGTGGTGGAGAACATCATGCCGCAGGATTACTACAGTAAAACCCTCATTGCCTCCCAGGTATGTGAGCCAGAATACCGTCCTGACATATGCATAACTGTACAGGTCTACAAGTCAAAGCTTTTGATTACAAGCAAAGGTGGCACAATTCACAGGACATGATTAACCTGTTACTTCTGTTGATGGTCCGCTAACTGGTTCTTCTCTTGAAGGCAGACCAGCGGGTTCTGAAGGATATCATGACGGAGAAATTGCCCCGGCTTACGGCCCACCTGGAAGAGCACAGTGTGGACTTGACATGTATCACCTTCAACTGGTTCCTGGTGGTGTTCGTGGAGAGCTTAACCAGCAAGATCTTGTTGCGCGTCTGGGATGCCTTCCTGTACGAGGGCACCAAGGTGGGGTGAGATAAAGCTCTTCCCTCAGGGAAAGAACATTAGTGACGGCCATGAAGCTTCATGAACCATCTGCTGTATTATTTAACACCACTAGATGGTGCTCTCGGTTGGCTTAGGGGCATGTTCAAACAGAGAGCACCATCTAGTGGGGTCAGAAAATACAACAAACAGTTCATGAAGCTCTACTAAACATTGCATTACTGAGTGCTGAGAATGTTGTGTCCCGCTACATTCTTTCCTGTGAGAAAAACACAGTGTGCTCAATCCCATCTTTCAAGCCAACCAAATTTCCCAAAAGCTTCTGTTAGTCTAACTTAATACAGTACCAGCCAAGCCGCCAACAAAGGAGAGTGATAGTGTCGCATAACAGGATCTGGTCACCTGATCTAAACACGGTAGAAATGGTTTGGAGGAGTTTGACCACATAGTGAAGGAAAAGCGGCCAATGAGAGCTCAGCATGTGTGTTACCTCCTTCAGAACAGCTGGAAAAGCATCCCAGGAGGCCACCTCAGGAACTGGTGTAAAGGAGACAGTAGGGTCAGCCTATCCCTGGAGCAATTGGTGTTAAGTGCCCAATGGTGGGATCACTCTGCTGAACCAGGGATTTGAACCAACAACGTTCTGAGTTCCAACCCACAGAGTTGCCCCCCCAAGAAATTATTTTTTTAATATGTTTTTGTTCCATACATTATTCTATTTATGAAATTTAATAGTTATGGTGAATTATAATTATTCTAAAATGTAGAGAATAGTTTAAATAAACCATTCTGAGTAGGCGTGTCCAAACTTTTGATAGGTACTCCAGTTGGATGTTCCAGCCGACTTGCTAACGTAGTATTGCTAAATGCACCCCGATGATTAGCTGGACTGACAACCAGTCTGCATTTGTTTCGAGGGCAACATGTAATACTGCCCAACGTTTTTAGTTAATTATAAAATGTCACGGTTCATCACCAACTCCAGGTCCAATAGTGGAGTGACGTTCTCCTTCTCCCCCTCATGTTTTTTCTCTAGGTGATATTTCGCTACGCGCTGGCCATCTTCAGGTATAAAGAGGAGGAAATCCTAAGGATCCGTAACACCGCAGAAATCTATCAGTATCTCCAGTTCTTCACCAAAACCATCTCTGATGGCAGGTAAGCCAGGTGAAGGACTTTGTATCACTTGACCCGATAGACCCCTTTGAGCCACAGCGATTCATGCTCCTTTCTGTGGGGCTGTGTGCAGCTCAATGGGTTTGGACCCTGGTGCCTTTGTCTGGAAGGTCATGTGTTCAAATCCCACGGCTGGCAGAGTAATCATATTACACTTGGACCATTGAGCATGGCCTTACCCCAGATTTCTCTAGGGTTGTGCTAAATACCGCCTCCCTCACTTTAGATAAATGTTTTAACTAGTCATTTTGCGTAGTTTGAACACACACAAATCTGACTTTACCACTGCGGGACGCCCCATTTCAAGCAAGCTTCTAGAGTGGAGAAGCGATTTGACACAGATTAATAATTCACAGCAGGTGGTGGAAGAGTATCCTTAAAACACGGATGGATTTAGCTGTAGTGACAAATGTACTCAGGTTGTACATTTTAAACCCCAGGGATCTTTTGTGTATCCGCACTTGTTCTTTCACACCGAGGCTGGATTTGTACGAAATAAATGGCTGATTTTGAAATACGGCAGCTCTGCTGCATCATGCAGAACCTGCAAAGTAGATTGAACAAACCCCAAGTATCAGACTTGTGAGCGTCGATACGAGTCCCCCCCACCAGGGTGTCAGCGCCTTCTCACCCCCACAGGAAGCTGAACAACATCGCGTTCGTGGACATGAATCCATTTCCCATGAAGCTGGTCCGGAATCGGCGCGCCTATCATTTGGAGCGGCTGAAGGCCGAGCTCAGGGAGCTGGAGCGCATTCAGGAGGAGTTCCTCACCGAGAGCACGGAGCACAAGGACAGGGACCTGGACCCTGCTGTCGGCGACGACGAGGACGACCTTTAGCGGTGTGTGACCCAGCCTGGGAAGGACAGAGGACCCTGATCTCAGGGATGACAACCAAGAGGGCATTGGTCCCACATGTCCGTCCCCGTGCACTGACCCCAGGGAGACTGGTTTCCCTCAGGTGTTCATCCCCCAACTGGGGGCGGATTTAGAGACACTATTCAGCTAAACACTACTACAGACTCTTCTTAACATAGGAGGAGGATGGAAATATTGAAACATGCCTTATGTTTGGGGGTATTTTATACTGTCTCTCATATTACTCTATTGCTCACTTTTGTATTGGTCAAACTGCAAGCTGTTTACAAGAAAAATAAAAGTTTTGAAAGTTAACACGTCTGGGTATGTTTGTAAATATTGGCACAAGCAAGTAGGGCACCTCTATAGTACTGAAAAGCATTTGAGGATTTGGGGGGGGGGGCTGATTTT
>JAODKF010000055.1:6510144-6522276 GCA_026779585.1 Mormyrus proboscirostris | reverse complement strand
CAGTTTGAGAGTTCGGGGTGGATCAGGAAGGGACGATGACAGCATAGTATTAAATGCAAAGGAAGCAGGGATCTTATCTCCTCAGAATGACATGATCACTGGTTGCCATGGTGACACAGGGAAGCTCCTCCCTCTCATTGAAACATTTGATACAGAATTTAGAAAGCAGTACAAATCGTCTTTTTTGTCATTTTATTAAAAATATGTACATAAGGAATCATAAGGGAAGCGAGTTTACAAACTTATTGCCATTAAGACGTGCAAATTGTTAAAGCCTAATAAACCCTTCAGTGACCTAAATAAACATATGACAAGATAAAGCAAGAAGGAAACATCCTGGTTTATGTCATCAATGTCTCTCCCCCCCCCCATTCCAGAATCCCCCACAAATTAAATAGGTAAAATAATGCATAGAAGTGAAAGGGTGGGGTTAGATACACCCAGTCCTTTAGTGAAAGCAGACTCTAAAAACCTAAAGCCAAAATAGTAACATATACAAGCAAAACAAGAAAGAAAAAATGCAATTATTTTAAAAAGTAGTATATTCAAAAACCATATTGGTGTCAAACAGGAATTCTGTGAACTAAAGATTTTTGTTGGTGCACAAACAGGGTCCAGACATTGAGCACAATGATTTATAACAGAGTTCCTGTCAGTAGCACTGCAGCTTTAAGGCCAACAATGAAGTTCTCACCCAATTCACGATTCCGCTGTCCACAATTATCCTGAGAAAATTCGGCCACTCCGAAACTTAAAGTGCCCAAAATAAAAGTGCTCCCCATGTTTACTGATTTAGCAATAAAAGTTATGATAAATAGCTTTTAAAATATGTTTAAAGTAACAACTCAGATGATTATCTCAGCATTTGTGTAAATTAGTCTGTGCCTTTTATCAGCAAATGATTTGGAGGAAATGGAGCAATTTAACCTTAAATATAAATCAGTCGTCAAGAGAGACCAATTCATGGTGCACTTCATACAATTCCATATTGTCACATGACAGAATTTCTAAGCTAGATTGTCTCTAAAGAGTGTCATTCCACAAAAACCACTCTCTTTGGTCACATAATAAAAAGACTTCATAAGAACAGACCACCCAGTGCAATTGAAAGAATAACACAGACATACATTTCAGGACCTTAAAACCCTACTGTTTGATGTTGGAACTACATCGTATCAAATAATGGCATTAGGTGTTTATTTGGACCGATAAGGGAACATTCTAAATGATCCTGGAACTGAAACACAATATGTAAATGTGATTTTTGGCCATCGGGAGACTGCAAGTATGACTTCAGGTGTTTCAGTACCGATTGACAAGCACTGATTCTCAACAATCCAAAATCTGATCAGAGTCTGGCCACCCAGACCTGAACTCCAGAAATTTGATTAACCCTTTAAAATCAACCACAGGAGTGTTTGGCGGACCTACTTTAAAGGAGAAAGAAAAATGAATTATACATGCAAATTACATCTCTTATTACAAGTCCTCCACCTTTCCACCCATTTAAGAAAAATTGAACTTTGTAAGGCAAACTCAGTTCCCCAGCGGTGTTTGTCATGCAGGGATCCCACGGACCCGGAGGCTGTTATGGGAACCGACAGTGCACACAGCCTACTGAACCGCTTAAGGCAATTCGCAAGAAGTCACATTACGGTAAGGTCCAGTCGAGGTGCAGGCCGCACGAAAACCCAGGGCGAGAAGGAAGACCACTGTGGCCACTTATTGCTTTGTCTTCTTTACAGAATGTTCTGGGGTGTTGGTCCTATTGGCCCTGAAATACCACACTGAGCATGTGCAGACCCAGACATTAGGGTTTACTGAACTCCCCAGCAGCACTGACTGGACACACTGGGAGGGGGGGAGGGGGGGGGGCAGCCAGAGTGCAGTCTCAGAATGCCTCCTCATTGGTCAGTTACAGAGCTTTATAGCTACACTGTCGACAGTCAAGCAAATTTGCTTGGGTTAGAGTATAAAAACAAGCCAAATATACATGAATATTTGGAGTGAACCCATAGTAAACATTACACATTGTTTTAAAAAAAAAAAAAACCCACAGTAAGCATCTGGAATATAACAAAGTAAATCTGAAAACAAAAAAATAAAACGTTGGTGGATGATTTTGGTCAAACTGAGCTTTTGCCACCAGCCTGGGAGAGGGAAGAAGAGTCAAGTATTATTTTACATCAAATTTCTACAAATTATCACAAAAATCTACATCACAGCTCCTTCTGTTCAAAGTAAACGCATAAAATCTTCCCACACACTTCAGCCTGTTTAATAAACAAGTATGATATTCTTTGCAACCATCCATCTGACATTAGAAATCTGATGCGTCACGTTTCTCCCCCAGCTGAAACTAGGCCTCGCCTCCCTGGGGGGGGACCTTCAGGCATGCACTACCAGGAGGAGACCCTGGGGAGAGAGTCTCTCTCTCAGCTGCCCTGGGAGCACACCGCTCTGGAGGAGCTGGCTGGCGAGAGGGAGATCTGGGCATCTCTGCTCAGACTACTGCCCCCACAAGCTGGACTGGATGAGCAGTACAGAATGGATGGATGGAAATGAGGCCTGCACGATGCGCATTATTAATATCAACGCATATGCGACTGTGACATCGCCAAAGACAGCGATAGTCTGGGTTGACCATCCATAAATTAAGCTAAAACATGCTCCGTCATAGGAATCAAAACTTATCAAGCTTCGCAATTTCAGTGAGCGTTCCTTTGAGATTATCCATATACACGCATAAATAACAACGAGAAAATAAATCGAATAACTGCACTCTCTGAACCAATCGCAATCATTTCCATCTACACTGTAGGGCTCGCTCGTTGTCAGTGTCACACAATGTTGATAAATTTAACAAATTAGCGAGGTGGAGAAAAACAAATAAGATCTGGTGACCGAAAGACATTTGTCTTCCACTGCATGGAGACATTTTGGATTCCAGAGAGACAATACTGAGGAAAAGCGAGTGATTTGACTATTGGTCGAATAAGTTCTGTTCGGCTATAGTTTATTTTGGATGCATTTTCCAACTCCTTTTTTGTCTTATAAATATTGCAATAATTATCGCAGAAATAATCAAACCAAATATGGATATAAAATGCAAGCCTGTTTAATCTTCAAGTATTAAAACTGAGGATGACAGGCATTTACAGTGAGCCCTTGGCAACATTCACGGAGATTTTTTATATATACACACTTATAAAAACCCCAGCTGTATGGTCACGCCTTCATCACGCAAGAGGTTAGGATGCAACAGTACTTGTGTTTTAGATTGTTTACTTGGGCAGTAAGAGTTGTGCTGTAAAAATAAGATAAACCACCAAAGCCGCTTAAAAATAAATAGGGGAAATAAGACGCAGCAGGTAATAGAGAGAGCATACTTCTGTGAAAGCGTGCAATACTCCTGTGAAAGCGTGCAATACTCCTGTGAAAGCGTGCAATAGAAGGGCAGAATCTGGATTTGTTAGAAACGACGGCCCTTTAGCGGCGATGGAGGCGTGCCGCTCGGCACAGTGCTCGGCCCGATTTACAGACCCGTGGGCCAAAACCCTGGTGCAGGGGGTCCGGCGGTCTCCTCACTCACCATGGGCCTCATCTCCTTGCCGTCGGTGGCGTCGGACCGGCTGGGGCCAGCCTTCCGGCTGCTTTCCACAAACTCCTGCCAGGGCGGAAGCAGGAGAGTCAGGTCCACCTCAGCGTCCGAGGGCCTTATGGTGCACCTGGGTGCTGCTGCTTGCTTAGACCTTGTATCTGGTATCCCGTAACCAGAGCTAATAAAACATCTATCCATCTTCTAACCAATCCCGTGAGGGTTGTTGGGGGGCTGGAGCCTATGCTAGGGGCATAGGGCCCTAAGTAGGGTTACACTCTGGATTCCAGGGTACACGCACACAAAATCATAAACTGTGTGTAATTTAGACAATGCCAATTAGGCTGCAGATTGCAGGAGGAAGCCAGAGTACCCAGAAACAAAAAAGCTTGAGCCACAAGAGAACATGCAAACTCCACACACATACAGATGTGAAACGCCAACCTTGGGAACGTATATAATTTTCTGAAGATCGTGCAGACTGGTATGGGTGACAGTTGTGGGGGTGTGGCCGTCAATCAACAAATGACGCTGATTGGGTGCTACCTTGATGACCCATCCGGGACCAACTTCCTAATTATGCAAGTGTGATTGCTTTGTCTTTATAAACTCGGATGCGCGTAATTTGTATGCGAGCACGCATTCCCAGTGTAAAGCGGCTATGACACCTACACGCTACATTTTAACCTGTATAGCGCGAATGAAGTATGTATTATAATTGTCTCATAGCAGAGCAAACGCACAAAAAAAAAAAAAGCATGCATCTGCGTTGCCACGAAAGCAAATTACCACGTGTAGTTTAATTCGGCAAATGGGTACTTGTGTACCAGCTATTTGTGTCCGTTTACAGTACTTTTGAAAATACACTCGGATTAAAACATAATGCAGAAATATCGGTGTGAAACCCACTGTGCGACTAATATAAAAGGAAGCACCATCAGCGTTCAGATCCAGTCTCTTATTTTAAATAAATACACACACTATATACACATATACATACATACATACACATATATAGACATGTATCTACAGTATGTATATGCATGCACACACACACACACACACAAAGAATATATCACTAACCCATATGGGGACAGAACTCACCATGAGGGCTTTGTCCATGTAGAACTCCCTTCCTGGGCTGCCGTCGTTGTGCTTGGTGTCGATGGCGAAGCAGAGGAACAGGACGTCCACCACATTCTCGAAGATGGAGAGGAAGCAGTGGGCCACCAGGAAGGCGAAGACGCAGACGATGATGAGCGGCACCACCCACACGGTGTACGCGCGCTGGTAGTTCAGCGTCAGCACCCCCACAAAGGCCGTGCAGGACACAACCAAGATCTGAGGCCGGACAGAAGCAGGAACGCAGAAGGTTAACACACGCCAACAAACCAACCATGCAGATACTAGTGTCATGACATCATCATTTTCTAGCCGCAAAACAAACAGTCAACATATTAGATGATCATAAAGATCAAGAGGAAAAAATGTTTATGAAATATCTATGAAAGGACAATACTCAATATATATCTGTGTGTGTGTGTACTGACATATACTGGAATATGAATCATTTAATATTGAAATTAGGCAATTATGTAAATGTACAGACAGGCTACTACTGGTGGGTTGCAATTTAGGAGAGAACAGTACATTTCCAGGTAATGTGCCTGCAGCATTTAGGCGGTCACATGTCTGACTGCTAGCACTCCTGGCTAGCATCCTTTGGTCGACATGTGCATGCTTGACCATAATGAATAAAGACGAGGGAAGCCGGCTCGACCGTCCGTGTCACCGAGTCGCACCTTCCCCATGAACAGGATGAAGTCCCCCACGGTGTTGATGGCGGCCACCCTCAGGGCGTTCTCCACCAGGATCAGGAAGGCGTCGCGTGCCGACGTGCAGAAGCTGGTGCTGTTGATGGCCGTGGCGGTGTACGCGTTCTGCGGGGGAATCGAAGCAGCGATTCACAGCCCGACGTTTCAGTCACAGGAGACAGTTACCGGTGTAAGTACAAGACGTGGCTTTTAAATGCTTAGATGAAAATAAAACCTACCTGATTCAAATAGTTGAGGCACTTTTCCAGACACCATAGGCAGCAAATGCAAGCCTTCAGCAAACAGCGAGCGATGGCATTTTCCTGAAAGGAAACCAGCAAAAATCAGATTATGCATTTAACATATTTAATCAATGCCAGTACATGTATACCTGACCAGAGGAACTTTACCACACTAATACTGAACTCCCTACAGTATTTCACCTACTTTACACAAATGTCATTCAATATTTTGGAAACATGCCACCTTGCAAGCAGGGTATAATTCTGCATGATTTTCTTTTAAGCTCATTTCACCACTGTGATCACTAAAACCTTTTTCCCCCCACAGAAAGAGCGTATAGACGTGCCACTTGGATCATCAGACAAGCCCAGACAAGTCCACTTTTCCCAAAACGTACCAATGTTCACCTGCAGGAACCAGCAGGAACACTTCAGGGACAATGTCTGCACACTAGCTGAAGAGTGACTGTGGCCGTACCTTTCCTTTGAGCTGGTTGTGGATATACATGAGGATGAGGCGAGGGATCTTGACCAGCGTGATGATGAAGGAGCCCTTGGCCACCGTGCCCAGGTGGTAGCGTACCAGGCGGAAGACGGACGTGAGGATCGGGGTCGCGGGCATTTTGGACTTGTCCCTGAGATGGTGAAACAAAGGGAATATCAACTATCAAACTGTCAAGGAGACGACCACTAGGGGGCGCTAAAGAGCGCGCTCATCCAGCCATTAGGGAGGGGTGTTTACATAACATAGCGAGGTTGCAACCGGCGTATCCTTGATATTTAGGGCGAAGCAAGACCAACATCCGGGGATTTTTACAATCCTCTGTACTTGTTTTATGCCATCGTCCATTGACGAGGCCCAATACTTAGAACACAAGTATGGTCATGTATGCATATTAAGATTCACCCTTTGTAGTTGCACCCCACCGCCTAACCTTTTATCTAATATGTCAGGAGATTCTTCAGCTCATTTTTGTCCTCTGCAGGGGTCATGAGACTTTGGTCTCTGGTCTATACAAACCGTATCGTCAATCATGTTGAAACCTGTTGTACCAGTAATACGAAAAGCTTTTTTCTGCTGGGTTGCAAGAGGACAAGGTGACCAAGAGCCTGAAGGGCAGTGGTTGAGTGTAACAGAATAAAACAAACAGATAAACAAATAAATTAATTAAAAACCCACAATTGTTTTCTCGATGTTTGCTACTTCGGGCCACTGGGTGAGGGGGCTACGCAAGGCTAATTAAGGAATGTAGGTGCTTAGTGGTGACAGCCAAATGATGCTTCATGAACCATTTGCTGGATTTTTTGACCCAACTAGATGGTGCTCTTGGTTTACTTTGGGGCATTGCCTTGAGCCCTCTTTTGAACAGAGGATGCCATTTAGTGGGGTCAGAAAATACAGCAAGCAATTCCTCAAAATTCATTCAGCCATCACTAGTGCTTAGTATGACGCACGCCAACCTTGTGAAGTAGTAGGTGACCACTGCCCCAGCCACCGTCATCTGCTGGCAGGCCAAGATGAACTCACTGATCCAGATCAGGCCCACGATGTGGTACCATGTTGTGTACTGCAGAGGGCCAGACATGTGAAACTCCACAAAACCTGTCTGGTTGTTTTTGACTGGGTTACCTGAGGACGGACACACACACACACACAAAATTCAGGACTCAATAAAGCAGAACTAAAGTACCTTCATCAAGAGTACCAGCAATTGTGTGTTGATCCTTCACATTTACATTTATTTAGCAGACGCATTTGTCCAAATGTACAAGTATGGATCAGAGAGCAGGGTCAGCAAGAGTTCCTGGAGCAACTGGGGATAAGTAGTGATGGCAAAATGAAGCTTCATGAACCATTTGCTGTATTTACTGACCCCCACTAGATGGCGCTCTCTGTTCATAAAAGGGCTCAAAGCATGCCCCAAATCTAACCAAGAGCACCAGCTAATGGGGTCAAAAAATACAGCAACTGGTTCATGATGCTGAAGGGCCTTGCTCAAGGCCCCAGCGACAATATGATTATTCTGCTAGCCATGGGATTTGAACCCACAACCTTTCAGACATGGGCACAGATCTTGAAACTGCAGAGCAACACGCCACCATATTGTGTCACAGTTTCAACGTTGCAGATACAGGGCCTTGCACATGTAAAGCCAGAGTGCGTGTAAGCGGGGGCGGATTTATGTAAACATCAGACTGAGGACCCAGCAAGCATCAGGGCTGAGAAAATGCAACGGTTGGTTCAAAAATCCGGCAACACCCAAGCGCTCATACCGATGTCATGCTAGCGTCCCCAGATAATCTGACCGTAAGCGCGAGGCCCTGTTTCATCATCTCCTCACCTGCAGTGCCAAGGAAGAGCAGAACCATGACCCAGTAGACCCAGAAGCACATGAGGGCCAGGAAAGTCCAAAGCGGCTGGACGGCCAGCAGAGGCAGGTGTATGAAAACCTTCCCGGCCACATGGAAGAGAGCAATGGTGAGAGCCACTCGCTTCCTCATGATGAACACCAGGAGGAGCAGGATCACCTGGACGGGAGACGGCCACCATCAACAACCACACGCTAAACTCCCCAGCAGCAGCCAGTAACTGGCCGTGTCATAAGCACATTAAGCGTGAGAAGAAATGCAAGATGAAAGACAGAGATCACAAGGAAACTTAGTTAACATCTGTGGTAAACCATCAAAAACAAAAAAAAAAACACCACATTAAATTGCAAAAGAGGAAGGATTTAAGCAATGTTCAAGCATCTTCTTGCACATGCAGTCAGAAAAAAAAGGTACCATCTTACAGATTCGTACAAACAATAGCACAAAAATGTTCCTCTGTGTCTATTCCTGTACCTCAAAAGGTACATTTACCTACAGCTAAGGTACAAATTGCAGACCCTCAAGGGTACAGCATCAGCGACAAATAATTGTACCCTCAAAAGGTACAAACTGATACTTTGCGGATAGTTAATATCACCATTAACACAACGACGACCCCCCCCCCCCAAAAAAAAAAAAAAAAAAAAACCCAACAGGCAAGATCGAGTTTCCCGCAATGTGAGGCGTGATGGTAATGTGTACCTGTAAAACTCCGCGACAGCTCTGTGATATTAACGTTTCACACAGCAAAACGAAAATAAATCAGAACTCAAGCACTTACTGTGAAAACAGTAGCGACGATGGCATATATTAGCAAGGCACGGACATTGTCTTGGGCCACCTGCAGCTCATTTGGGCCCAGGGTTGTGGCCAAAGCATTCTTGTGATCTGCATAGAGCCACCAAAGACCACCGGTTCCTCCTGGAGACAAAGACAGAGGTTCATCCTGTCCCACATCACCTACGCTTAATACATACAGGTTCCTCCTGGAGACAAAGAAAGAGGTTCATCCTGTCCCACATCACCCACGCTTAATACACACAGACCCGGGTTTGAGGCTTTGAGCTATTTAGCAATTATCAATACAAACAAAATGAGAAAAAAAAAAAAATGCGCAGAAAAAAACCTATTATATACTTTTCTAGAAATATGAATTCCCATGAATTTACAGCTGATAATCATTAAACCACAAATCAGAGCTTTTGGGTGAAGAAGAGAAAAAAAAAAAAAAAAAAAAACACACAACATTAAACGATGGGGCACCAAGCTAGCATTCATTTTTTTGGTGGTGATTGGTGACATACTATTCTACAATTCAGAGCAATACTCTAGAAGAGTGTTTTCCAACCCGGTCTTCGTGGGACCCACAGTTTCTGCTCCCAAAAATGCAGACTGTCTGGCAGGGAGCAAAAATGCGGGCTGTCTGTGGGTTCCCGAGGACTGAATTGGGAAACACTGTTCTTGAAATCCATTCTGGTGTAAATGCAGAACTGGTGGCTGTATGGAAATGCATATTCCCCAGTCTAATCAAGGGTAATGAAGGTTATCTTAGCTCACCCAACGAGCCCAGGATCACAACTCCGGTGAGGATCCACACCAGCACAGCGGAGATGTAGCGGATGACAAGCATCAGGATAAACGAGAGCACTGTGCGACAGGAGAGAGACGAGGCATTTCATTATGGGCCGTCAGCCCTCACTCTAGCGCCGATAACACAAAGGCTGCCCTTGGGAGTTAGAACATTAGCAAAGCTCTCAGCCATAATGCTGCCTGGATGTCTACAGCTTTCACTTCACTGGGCATCAACTGCAACAATTTAATACACACACTTAAGTTTGATAGTGCGCCACTAAATCGATCAGTTATGTCCGGACAGGCCTTTCTTATGACGCGTCTTTTCTTCCCTATGGGACCATTTAATCCCTTTGGGTCAGTCAACCTGGAAAACATGTGCGGAAATGTGCTGTTCAGTCGCACCTTGGCTTACTCCAGACAGATAAGTACTCAGCTCAGAGTGGCAGTAGCACTGGTCCAAGCCCCTGGGGGGCGCCCTAGGCAAGTTGTACCGCTGGCAGTCACGAGGATCATGTAGAGGAGGCACCTTCAGAGAAGGTGAAACTCACTGGCGTAGGTGGTGCCCCTCGCCCGGGATGGTGCCCTAAGCGGCTGCTTACAGTACTAGTCCACAGTTTGGACACACCAAGCCGCCAGCAAAGGAGAGCGACAGTGTCGCATCACATGACTTACTCACATAATCTAAACACAGGAGGAATGGTTTCGGAAGGGTTTGACCAGAAAGTGAGGGAAAAGCAAGCGGCCAATGAGGGCTCAGCATATGTGGGAGCTCCTGCAGGACAGCTGGAAAAGCATCCCAGGAGGCCACCTCATGGAACTGGTGTAGAGGGGACAGTAGGGTCAGACAGTCCCTGGGCTGATTGGGGTTAAGGGCCTCACCTAAGGGAACCAGGGATCTGAACCGGCAACCTTCTGAGTCCTAATCCCCCCCCCCCCAGCTGCCACAAACAAATAATTGTTTTATATTTTTTGGTCAGTGCATAATTGCATACGTGTTATAATTTGCATGTCTTTATAATTATTCAAAAATGCAGAGGATGCAGTAGAAATAAACCTCTCTGCAGGTAGGCGTGTCCAAACTTTTGGCTGGTACTGCGTACGTCGCCCGATGGGTTGACCAGCACTGGACCGCAGTGTACAGAGATGCGGCTTAACAGCAGAACTCGGCACAGGGTAGCAGTGGGCCTGACAGTGTGCAGGAAGTTACCTAAGGCCAGAAAGCAGAGGCCCACGATGATCTCCTTGCTGGTCATAACTCCGGCGATGAGCCTGTGCAGTGCGCTGTTGTCGCTGACGAAGGTGATGAGGGCCTCCGTGAAATTGGCGTAGCAGGCGGCGTTAGTGGGAGCGCAACGGTGGAAGATGGGCAGAGATGTGCTGTGTTCGGGTGAGACGTGCGACATCACTATGACATCAAGCCAAAGCTCGTGGGAGTTCTACTTACACACAAATGTTCTGAGGGCAGAAGAAAAAATGATTGGTTCAGGGAGACAACCAATGAAAAAGCAACTAGAGGAGGCAGGACAGAGACATCTGATTGGATGATCATTACCTACTCTAGTTGCTTGGACTCACCTCCTCCCCAATTTGATTGGTTATCTCCCTTAACCAATCATTTTTCCTTCTGCCCTCAGAACATTAAGTGTAGGTAAATAAAACTCCCATGATCAAAGTCAAAAGACAGCTTAGGTTAAAGAGGACACAAAACTGGCCTCACCTTTTAGGTACAGGAAGCTTGGGACATTTTGTGGCTTTATCTGAACTTGTGGTGTATTGTTCAGGCAACAAGTCGTAGGAGCAGAGTAAGGAACCTACAAAAATTATACAAACATTCACTGACAATGCAGTTTAACCACAACTTGTTAAAAGACTAAAAATTCACTTAAAATCGAAGGAATGAACCTTTGAACTACGCTACCCCAAAACAGAAACAAATTAATTTCAGTTACAGAGCACTTTGGCTGCAGTACGTATCAGGCCAGTGCGAACGTCTCACCATTCTGCTTAGCAAAATTCTTGAGGCTTTCGAGTGAAGGGAGTGGACCATTGGGACACTGGGACACGCACAGCGCCATGGATTTGATCTTCCTGTGCACAAGGTCGATGTTGCAGGGGTCGAGGAAGAAGACGTACCTAAACAGAGAGATGGCAAAAAACTTAATGCAGTGAAGAACCAAATTAACGGAATGCAAAGTTCTATAATATGTGAAGGGATCGTGCTACGGCAGGAGTAGCAGCCCTGATCCTGGAGGGCCGGTGTCCAGTAGGTTCTCCATCCTACCTGATGAGATACTATCTGCCCGAGATCAGGTGTGGTTCTTCAGAGACCAGGTAGGATGGAGAAACTGCTGGACACTGACACTCAAAGATCAGGGTTGCCTACCCCTGTACTACAATATTAAACTAAATATGTACAATTTCTAAAAATACTGGAATGGTGTGAGAGTATGCCTTGCGTTGGGTTGGTGCCCCATCTTGAGTTGTTCCCTGCCATGCACCCATACCCTCCGGGATGGGCTCCGGACCCCCCCCC
>JAODKF010000055.1:6483600-6498952 GCA_026779585.1 Mormyrus proboscirostris | reverse complement strand
CTATTTCAGCCCCCCCAGCCCCCCCCCAGATGAATGAATGTGTACGCATGCATGTACCCCTGCTTGGGCCAGGAATCCTATTCGCACATGAGGGTCGAAGTCACACGGATGATGTTTTTGTTTTTGACACTTTGGGCCTGTATTTAGGGTCCATTCCAGCAATCGATCAGTCAGCACGGTTGTAGTCTTAGAATAATATGGTTAATATGAACTGAAATTGATATATTTAAACAAAATGGCTGCAATGATTAGAAGCAAACTAAAATTCAATCTGAGATGATATTTTATATTTGTGGATAAAGTTCCAGGTCTTGAGGGAACAAAGAAAATATTTAGCTTGACTGTAATGTGTAGAAAGTAGCTTTGATAGCCATTTACACTATTGATAAAATACCTTTACAAGTAATATACATATTTAGCTAACTTTTATAATATTTATATATATTTATATTTATAGTATTATATAGTATTTTTTATCTTTCTTGTGAAGGAAATTTGTGAATGTATTTGAATGTTGCATTTAGGCAGTATGGACATTGTACGCTGATGCAATAAAAAAAAACGTTATAGAATGTTCCAGACGAACAGTTGTGTGCTGAAGACCAAGCGTTTCCATCCATGGTCATTAAAGATAATAATACTTTTCTGGGTTTAGGCCGTTATTGGTCTGACAGTTACCAGCTACACCTGCTGTATCCAGCCAGTTTGCCCAAGGCTCGTGCGTCTCGGGGTTTTCTCATTATCACCTGGACAGTATAGTTCCTCGCAGGAAGTCCTGTCTGTTTTTGTTCCTTGGGCTGCAATTATGCTGTGAGGGACCAGCCATTATTTTCTGTAATGGAGACTTTAACCACAAGGATGGGAGTTGGGATGCATTTGGAGAGGAAATGTTGCTCTATTTAAAGTGTTTCATTACTACTGATAGTAGACGGGCTATGGCACTTTTGTTAGTAGCCCTATCGGAACAGGAGGGTGGCGTGTGCTTTCGGGTTTGAGAAAAGGCCAAGCCTTCTGCCGGAGATTTCAATTTCAATTGAAAAAAATCATTGAAATTGTGACGTTTTTTTTCCATCACCTGTGATGGACTGGCTTCCTGTCTGGGATGTTCCCCTGCCTTGTGCCCTCTGCTGCCTGGTATGAGGTCCAGGTCCACTCAGCCCTGACCACCATAAGCAGCTGGAAGATGGATGGATGGATGGATGGATGGATATATATTTCTTCATTTTCTTCAATGTCGATTGCCACAGATACTGGACAAGTAGCTAACATCACTCGAGCGATACTCATAAAGTATTTTCCGAACCGTGATATGATCTCTGCCTTGCCTTTCATATCGGTCTCTCATTCTCCTGTGTTGTGGCAGAAATGGGTCATTTCCCAGTGTTAGTCCTCCTAAATAAAGCTAAAGAAGCACATGTGATGGACAGCAAGAGAAAAATGCTTCAGAAATGCAGGACGGTCAGAGAAACAAATCAGAAGCTTCACTAACCATTGTCCCAGGACAAGGAGCCCCACTGATCGGCCCTAATAGGTTATTGTTAAAAAAACAGGAAGTCGATTGACAGATGTGACTGAGGCATTGTCCCAGGGTGTGCAGTTCAAATTACCGTCAAGAGAAACACACTGTTCCAGGACCAGCAGCTTCCCTGAGGGACACGAGTGGCTCAGCACCGGGAGGCTCCACTGAAAGTCCAGGATTGGTCATTGTCCCAAAACAACAGCAGCAGCCTCAGCTGAATTGCTTCAGTTATAGCTATAATAGAATTAAATAAGCATGAATACTGTTTAATAAGCAGTCAGTTGTATTGAGATATGTAGTGACATGTCCAGATTTTTGTTCCTCTCACAGTCATAAGAACATCAGTGTTCCAGAAGCAGGAGCCTGTCGGCCAGAAGATGATTGTATCATGATCCTGAGCTCTATACAGTCATTTAAGGAAAAATATTTACGTATAAAATTCCAGGGAAACACTGATTTCCTTCATTGAAATTTAATGTAGTAAAATATTCCATGAGAGAAGCACAGATGAAAGTATCGAGTCCGTGTGGAATCGGGGCTGCAGCTGAGGCTGACTGAGGTGGTCTGTAACCAGTAAGTGTGTCTGTGTCAGGACGGCATTCAAAGAACGACCATTTTAATGTCTATTACAGTATAAAAACATCAGTTTCATTACACACGGAACACTTTCAGTGATATTTAGAGTCACTGGTTCCCCTGAACTGTGTGTCTCCGGACTCTGCAGTGTAAGAGAGCTTACAAACATTTTTAAAATCAACAAAGGTATCCCGTCGGTATCCTATATTGGCACATATTCTTTCTAATAAAAAGAATCAGTTCGCGTCCAATGTGATTTGATTTTAACAACATATGTGTCAGTTCCCATACTAGAATCGTAAATAGTATTTGGTATCCGCTTTCCACCAAATTTGTTGATGACAGCTTTTGGAGGGCGTACAGTGGAATTCTTCCCTGGCATGAGATGCTGGAGCCTTACGGCCGCAAGACGTCATGTCGCCTTTCACCCACTTTCTGTGACTTGCAGGCAGCTGCGTCACTGTCGCCCGTGGGAGGGGCGCTCAATCTGCGGTGATTGCGGATACGGTTTGCAAACATTACGGCGTTTTTTTTTTTTTAACTTGGCTTGGAGTTTTCCCAGTTTCTTGAAAGTTGGAACTGGATACAAGTGTTTTCACTCTTCAAAATAAATGTTTTACATCCAACAGTTGCTTGTTCGGAGATTAATTTGAACTTATACCTGTTTACACTTTAGCAAAATTTTCAACATTCGCATGAAATAAACCAAAATATGTTTTATCCTTTAAGAATGATTTATGTCGCTACTCACCAGCACAGTACAGGTGAAACTGGCAGCTGAACAATTGTCAGCGGAGGGCAGTAATGCTTCCCTATGGCGCCACGTGAGTTTCGAGCACGTTTTCTATCTCCCCGTTAGATTTATTGAGGCAGTTCACTGTTTCTGCGATGCTGGAATCTCACCTGAAAGCAGGAATTAGTCAATGTTAAAAATCACAAAGATCACACATTTTCGCAGTTCTAATGCTCGACCAAGTACTAACTGAACCTCTCCATTTACTGTATGTATTCAGTTGTGGCTACAGTATATATGGACAAAATTATTGGGACCCCTGTGCATTTTCACCTACAGGAACTGATATGACATCCAACTTTAAATCCTTAGGCATCAATATGATTTGAGCCCCTCCTCTTGCAGCTGCCCCACTTCAGGGGAGGCTGTCCACAAGATTTTGGGGTGTGTCTCTGGATTTTTTTGCCTATTCACGCAGAAGAGCATTTGTGTGGTCAGGCACTGACGTTGGATGTGAAGACCTGGCTCACAATTTCCATTCTAGTTTGTCGCAATGGTGTTTGATGGGATTGAGGTCAGGGCTCTGTGTGGGCCAGTCAAATTCTTCCACACCAGACTCATCCAACCACGTCTTTATGGACCTTGCTTTGTGGACTGGGGAACTGTCATACTAGAACAGAAAAGGGCTGACTTCCCCAGACTGTTCCCACGAAGCTGGAAGCATGGAATCGTCCAAAATGTCTTGGTATGCTGAAGCAGGTTCCCCTCACTGAAACTTAGAGGCCCAGCCTCCCTCCACCAAACTTTACACTTGGCACAATGCAGTCAGGCAGGTAACATTCTCCTGGCATCCGCCAAACCCAGACTCATCGACCGGACCGCCAAACAGAGAAAGGTGATTCATCACTTCGCAGAACATGTTTCCACTGCTCCAGTGTCCAGTGGCAACGTGCTTTACACCACTGCATGCGACGCTTCGCATTGCGCTTGGTGATGTGGGGCATCCTATGTCTGCACTACACCCAAATTCACTGAGCTCTTCAGAACGGCCCATTCTTCCTCAAATGTTTGTAAACCGGACTGCAAGACAAAGGGCTTAATTTTATACACCTGTGGCAATGGGTCTGAATGAAACACAAGAAGTGAATGACTGAGAAGTGTGTCCCAATACTTTTGTCCAGGTAGTGTACATGGGGCCCTGGTGGAGCAAGCTGTTCTTATTGGCATGCAGGTGCACCTAATAAATAGCCCACTGAGCATATATGTTGTAGCTGGGGAATAAGACATGCCGCTAGCACAATGAATGAATGAAGTGTGAGAACGGTACGTATACCACTTACTCTCACGACATATAGGCACTGCCTGCTGAGTGTATATGTTGTAGCCGGGGAATCAGACATGCCGCTAGCACAATGAATGAATGAAGTGTACGTATACCACTTACTCTCACAACACATAGGCACTGCCTGCTGAGTGTATATGTTGTAGCCGGGGAATCAGACATGCTGCTAGCACAATGAATGAATGAAGTGTACGTATACCACTTACTCTCACAACACATAGGCACTGTCCACTGAGTTGGCCTTGCCGACTACTCACATACTACACGGTGGACACACACACACACACACACACACACCGTCTCTTACAATTATTAACACTTATCAGTACACATGACATTAATGTACAGCACAAACGCGACTCAATACGTGCTACCTATACACCGTTATTTACACTATTTACATTTGCCATTGGCCCGGCATGCCACCGCACTGCCTGATGGGTAACCCTCAGCACCGCACTGCCTGATGGGTAACCCTCAGCATTACAGTCTTATACACATACTGTCCTCCTACTTCCAGGCTAATGTGTGTGAAGTGTGCAGGCTCTCAGGCAGCATGCGGTTAAGCCAGTTAAGCTTCTGTGTCTGTGACCAGAAGGTTGCAGGCTTGAGTCCCGTTCTCTGTGCAATAGTCAAATGTCTGTTGTGGGCCTGCCACCTCAGTCCTGTAAGCTCCTGGACTCACAGTCATTGTCCACAAATATTGCACATAGCAACACCATTCTAAAGGTTTGATTAGGACTGTTTAATGGGGAATTTTATAGGGATGTTCCTTGTCCCAGAACGAAATTAGTTTTTCCCAGGACAAAATCTGTGGTGGTCTCGGAATATCCTGGACGGGTGGCAACCCTAGTCTGTCGGACCTTTGAGCAAAGTCCTTATGTCCCTGTGGTGCTCCGGTGGGGGGGGGCTTGGAACCCATGTTTCACTCTCACCTGTAAGCATGTGAGTCTCAGTGGAGAGGATGATGGGATATGAGCAGAGAATCTCTCCAGTGTACCTGCACTTCTGCAAATGGCAAATCCATCAGCCATCATTTACAGCAGAATCCATCCCTTGTTTTCTTTCCCCCAAGGGTCCAAGGTGGCTGTGGCTGCAGTCCCACATGATACTGCTAAGTGTGTTTACATGTGGCTGAACTGCACACCAGAGGCTCATGTAAACGTCTCTAAGATTCTATGGTTTGCCATCGATTACACACTCAGGGACTATAAAGACTCCCCCTCCCATCCTGAGTTATTACATTTTTTTAAGTCATTGCAAATCCGGCCTTTTGTCAGTAGCTGGATGTATGTGGCAATCGTCACCCACGGGGACAACGAACCTGCCATTGTGCCGATGCATAACCACATCTATGGTGTGACAATTAGTCCTTCAGAAGAGGAAACATACTACGTATATGCAGAAGGAAAAGTTATAATGTTTATTTAAAATTTATGTGATTAACTACGAAATATATTAAAGATCTACGCGACGGTGTCACAATTCGTTTTGTACGCATCTGTACAAGGAAGACATGCATAAATATGCAGATATTTGCGTTTTGGAATATTTGGCGTTTTGGTTGCGTTTTAAGAAGAAGCGTCTCCCTTTAATGGGCCGCGTGGCCCTACGCGCGCGCCCCTTGGAGGGACCGGAGCAAATTAACGGCGCAGGATGGTTTTGACCGGGAGTAACCCGGAGTCTTAAAGCGCCAGTTTGGGAGGTCGTATAAAAGATCCGAAGGGAGGAAAAGCGCTCTTACAGTGCCGTGGTGTGGTGTGGACAATGCCGGAGAAAACAAAGTCAAGAAATGTTTAATTTAACTTTCTACCCAAAAGGATGATTATTCATGCTCTTGTCAAGTCACTCTTCGTACTCTTGTAAAGGTATGTACTTTTTGTTTTGTTGTTCTAACTTCATTGACTCAATATAATGACTGCAAAACATTAATATGCACGCGTTAAAATGTGCTCGGCCTTGTCTGAGCATTTGCGTTAATTTTTTTATATGTTTAGGTAAATTGCAGTAATTGGAATAAGTTGTCCCACCTCACCGTCGCCTTGCTTCTATTTTTAAACATCAAAAATGATTCCAACGAAAATTACAAATGGGTGTAAATATATGTTTTTGTAAGTGTGCTGTGTAAAATATAACCAGCAACCACTGTAGGATCCATCTGCCAAGCATCTGTACTTCATTATATGGAGAAACTGCGCTGGGTGTCCGACAGCACCCTCCCTGTCCCCCAAGAGTTAACTGTTTCACGTTGGGACAACTGTTACTGCTTTGTACCCATGGTGTAAGGATATTTGTAAGGTTGATCCCTACAGGATTCCGTATTGTATATTAATATGTAAATTAGTGGGCAGTCGTCGGAATAAGTAGAGAACAAGAGAGTTCTAGAAAGGTAGATTGTCTGAAGTTGCGCCTCGAATAAGCACGTTGTCTTTTGAAATCGAACTGTGTGTTGATTGCGACAGCTGATTGTTACCATAATATCACACATTCATGGTTAAATGATATTTCAGTACCACATTGCTATTGCATTTTATTAACTACATTTTTATATTCGCGCATATTTGATCACATTTGCATATTTTTCGCTTTAGTAAACGAATGACTAATTGCGTTGCCAGGCATCGGAGACTGATGCTGTAAACCCGACGTTGGCTCTTCGGAAAGAATTAATTAATCTCTGGCAGCGCAATAAAGATGTACTGTCACTCATTCCGTGTACGCGGCGTCATGAAAAGTTTTTGGCCAGTCTGATTTTCCAAGCTATACTTTATCACATCATGTTCTGTATTGTAGTTGCACATACACCGCGGTAAAATGACACGAAGCTTTCTTTTCTTTGATATGCAAATTGTCCTTGTTATCTTGTGGAAATTTGTGGCTTACTACACTAACGCAAGACAAATAAAGGAACTATTAAGGTTAGACCCTATTTGCAGCAATCAGGCTGTGAACATTCATTTTGCAACAATCAAAAGAATTTCTTGAAGACCAGGGTCGTGGGGGATTGGGTGTGGGGGTGGCTGTTTATGTTTATCAGCATGGAGAGGATTACAAAGTATCTAAGGCTCTGGGCCTTTACTGGACCATAGTCAGATTAACAGTGTTCGGAAAATGTTTTGGAGTGTCATGAATGTTCCCAGGAGGAGCAATGTTGCGAAATCATTGAGGAACAACACGCAGGCACATTCAGGGGCCCCAGCTATGGGCAATGATGTGACTTTTCCATCAGGAAGACAAAGACAGAAACATTCATGGGTTTTATCTCACAGTAGGACGGCACAAAGCTCTGTTCACTGAGGTGAACATGAATACTCACTTTGAATTTGTACTTCCTTCTGGAATAAGTTGTTTATGGAGCAGAAATGTCAAAAATAGAATGTTTGTCTTGCGCAATATATGTTATATCTGGTGATATCCAATCTCTGCATTTCACATTATGAACATGACACCAAGTCGGGATCTGGATGACCTGCCATTGTTGGAGGATCCACAAAATCTGCCCTGTAACAGAGAATCTGACAGGAGAATATCAGGCTATCTGGATTGATGTTCTGCCTGGTGAACCACATTTCTTGGGCAAGTCTCCAGGATGGATGGATGGATGGATGGATTGTCCATTAGATGAGGCTTCTGGGTTGTAGAGCCTGACACCAGTTTTTCACTGGCCAGGATTAAACTGCATTGACTTAAAGCAGTTTATGCTTTTGCACCCATAACTGCTTACTGAGTTGAAGCAGCTCTGCTTGGAAGATTTGATGTGGGAGACTGATCAGTAAATACAACAAACCTGACTTGATGTTGCGTAACTCTCTTTAATGAATAAATAACACAAGGTATCAATGGTATTTGTTCACGATAATCAAATATTTGGTTGAAGTTTTGCTAAAATAAGACATGGCACAAATATTTTGTCACGGAATAAGAATTTGGAAGTTGGATGGATGGATGGATGGATGTATTGATGTACTATTGACACCAAAAGAAAGGCTAGCATGTTTGGTGAAAACACAAAGCATCATTTCTAATAAACAAGGCAGTGATGCTTAGGGTGATTGCACACATTAATGTTTAAACAATATTTTTTTCTTAGGACGAATCAGCAGAGTGGTTGTAAGGTTTTTTACTTCGAGGTGAACACACAAAACATAATGAAAAGAACATTATTCCTTACAGTCTCTCAGATATTGTAAAAGGGAAGTAGGAACATAAAACATACAGCGCTAAAAGATTTACAAGTAAGGCTTAACTTAAGATATCATTTTCTCTGGCTTATAAATAGCAACTATTCTTATGTTTACTGTAAATAAAGATTGTTTTAGTTAATGTGTTGCTTTTAAATTTCATTACATACAGAGGTTTAGTATTATAATGATATCTTGTCTGTTTTGAATCAAAGATCTGATAAAGACTGACTGATTTAAAAGCATAGGTGGTCTGTTAAATGTTTACGGATTTGAAAGCTGTGTGTCATTGTGCAAATGTGTGTCCTTGGTTAGACAGGACACATTGCTTAAAAACCACACTATCAGTGGCCGTTGTGTGGTTCAGAGATAGCACGGGCGTACTTTGAATGAAATCTTAGACCAGCATGCCGTGTTTGGGGATACTGACCCTTGTCCCTTTGTCATAAATAACCTGCTGTTTCAGCTGAGAGCCCACTGGGGAAAGTTTTAGAGGCAAGATGCCCGTCTCTACCCAGCTGGGCCTGCTGCTGTGGAAGAACTTCACCTGCAGAAGGCGGCAGACGGTGAGTCTCGTTCTTCAGTTTTGGTTTCGGGCAGAAGGAGAGCGAATCAGGAACGCGGCTAAAGAATGAAAGATGCCATTATTTTTGTGGTACGTTCTCCTGCCTCTAGGAAAAAAATAAAAGAGTGGGAGAAGTACAACATGTAAAATAAAATGATCAGCAAAAATATACAAGTGCATTCTGAAATTCCGGTCAAATTTGAAAAGACATTCTTCCAATCATTTGTAACTTATCTGTATAGATAATGGATTTAAGTGTTAAAATTGCTTTAAGTATTTGGATTTGAGGCTATCGCTATTTGTATATAATAGGACATCAGGAAAAAAATGCACCATTATGTACCTTTGGCGAGTACAATTACTTGTCACTGGGGCTGCAACCTCGAGGGTCTGCCAATTGTAATGTAGTTGTAGGTAAATGGTCATTTTAGTCTAATTTAAGGTACCAAAATGTGGGGATATCAATGTTGTTTGTATCTTGGGGAACAAAAAGGGCTGTAGCCGTTTTTCTGGCAGTGAATACACCCCATGATCCTGTACTGGAATGGCAGTGAATACACCCCATAATCCTGTACTGGAATGGCAGTGAATACACCCCATGATCCTGTACTGGATTGGCAGTTGGGTGATGTATGGATGAAGAGTAACTATGTAGTGCAATGGTGGCATATCATGAATATATTTACCCCATTAATATCTGGAAGACGAAAGAGCTGATGACATTAAATGGGAAGAAGCCTGTTACATTACAAAGACTTTTAACTGGGCGAAATACAATCTGTCATCTTCAGAGCAGTAGCCATAGGTACACTGTTTTATTTTGTCATTTTGATGAAAGCATGTTTGCTGGTATTGTTGAGGGAAATTATCCTCATAAAGGTACCGTTTTAGGTGTAGTTCTGAAGACCAGTCTGATATTCGACCGAGCCGCGTAGAGGTTCTGACACTGAATCGGGGTTTTGAGAATCAGGCGGGTTCTCCAGGTTCTCTTTTGAGAATCAGGCGGGTTCTCCAGGTTCTCTTTTGAGAATCAGGCAGGTTCTCCAGGATCTCCTTTGAGAATCAGGCAAGTTCTCCAGGATCTCCTTTGAGAATCGGGCAGGTTCTCCAGGATCTCCTTTGAGAATCAGGCAGGTTCTCCTTTGGTCTGATCTGACGCGCTGATTTTGCAGCTCCAGCTCCTGATCGAGATCGTTTGGCCGCTCTTCATCTTCTCCGTCTTGATATCTGTGAGGCTCAGCTACCCCCCGTATGAGCAACATGAATGTAAGTGTCGGCCCCGGGGGGGGGGGGGGGATCATTGTCAGAATAGCACACCCTGCAAGTCAGGGATGACTTCAGAATGTTACATTGTTTCCTCATCTCCAGCCGTATTAGGGAACAAATCCAGCTACCTTGTGATTCTTAGTACCTAAATCATTCCACATGTTTTTTCGTACACAGTCAAAAGTACGTATTATAACACAATGTGCGAATATGATTTGCATATCTTGGAAATGCCAGGTAATAAATTAATGTATACAGTGACCACAGAAATATATTTTTGACAATGAAATGTCATGTTTGCTTAATTTTGCATGAAATATGTACGAGTAAAATTACATAGCATCATATCATAAGAATGTGATGCATACAGTAGCATAATATCATAGGAATCTTCAGAATGAGATTTGAATAGTAATATGTTGAATAGCCAAAACATCACTAATTGATTATTACATGGCGAGGTAGGAGCTGAATTGGTCGGGGAAGCACGTATATCTCCCTGAAGACTTGTGAAACATCAGTTGAAAGAGGCATATATTTCTGTCAGCCTGTGATCCCAAGGTCATGTACCTTGAAACAACAAGCTGGAAATGTTTGCCTTCCACTGAAAATTAAACTGCCTCACTTTCCGGGAAGCTGCCAGAACAGCTTGGCTCTGTGGTACAGTGAGGAATGACTACTCAAATAAGAGCAACTGTGAGGAATGACTACTCAAATAAGAGCATGACTACTCAAATAAGAGCATGACTACTTAAATAAGAGCAACTGTGTTATGAAAAGCATGAACTATTAAATAAACCAGTACTTGAAAAAATGTCTTTTCTGAGCAAAGTCCTGCTCAGTCCTGCCACCTCACCTCTCACGAAACACACACAGATTGATGATACACACACACAGTCATACTATGCGATACACCTTGTGGAATTTTAACGGTATTTTATAAGGCCAAAATGAAAATGGAGTCGATAAACATTCAGATGATTGCGCTGGAAAAAATACTCATTCAGAAATGTCATGTGCAGTCAGCATTAGCAAAGGGCTGCAGCCTTTGGTGTAGCTTAGCAGGCATGTAGTCACAGTAAAATAATGGCTTTCAGTCCCAAAATTAGCTTCAACTCCCCGGTCAGTGAAATGCATGGAACCCTGGGCAGTAGAATGTAGTGGGAAAGAACTGGTATTTAACGAGGGTTGACAGACCATCATGAAATTTTTTCTGGCCACGGGCCTGTAGCTTAAGTGTACAAACAGACCTTGGTGTCTGAACTCTCGTGTGTTATGCACGTAACGTTCACTAATAGTGTAGCACTTGTGTGAGCCGCAGAGTTTCAGTTCATCGAACTCCTTTAGCATGCAGTAGAGGAAAAGGTTGGCATGTTCGCTTCCAGGGATTCGAACTCACAACCTTTGCCTTACTAGCACACCGCTCTACTTGTCAAGGTACGTTCTCTAGTAGTGTCGTCGGTGTCCAATATCCCATACATGGAACATGGAATGTTACTCCTGCCACACGATACTGAGAAAGGGTCTGTTTCTGCCAGGCCACTTTCCAAATAAAGCCATGCCGTCTGCGGGCACCCTGCCCTGGATCCAGGGGATCTTCTGCAACGCAAACAACCCCTGCTTCCGCTACCCCACCCCTGGAGAGTCACCTGGAGTTGTGGGCAACTTCAACAATTCTATGTAAGATTGTGGACATGCTTTGCCAATCAGTATAATGATCTGTTATTATTAAACATGCATTTTATGTTCGGGCTTTTATATATGCCTGTGTAAATGTTTAATATTGGAAATGTAACTGTTGAAGATATATTTTATGCGCAATGCTTATATGATTATATAGTAGCAATATGTAAAGCATACACATGTCGAGACATTGTATTCCATGCATTTTTTTGGCCTTAGCCCAGTAGATCATATGCAAGATAATGGCCAAGAAATGATTGTAAGTAGATTAAGTGTAGAGGCATTTTTCTTTCGACCTGCAGCATTTCACGCCTGTTCATCGACTTGAAGAGGATCCTGCTGTACAGCCAGAGCGACAAGAGCATGGAGGGTCTGAGGGCCTTGGCTCAGGCCTTGAGGACCGTGCAGAGCCACACTCTAGGTAGGTCAGCCGCACGACTTGCTCAGAGACGGCCAATCAGAAGGCTGATGTGCTCGGGTAGGGTGGGCCCATCGCAGCCGTCGTCCAATCAGTGAGCCGCCTCCAGTACCATAGGCAAGACCCTTTTTTGTTGATGTTGTATAGCGAGGGCTCTTCATCTGAGGGTCCGGGAAATATTGAGGGCCCCCCCAGTACTTAGGTACTTATGTGTGTTACTCGTTTGTAAATAGTAAGCGGTTCCAATTTTAATTTGGTGGTCTCTGGAAAGTTGAGAACTTTTGTTTTATGTTTGTTTATTTATTTGTCTGTTTGTTTGTTGAATTACTTAATTGTTTGCCTGTTTGTTTATATGCCTGATCAGGTCACTAGCAAGGCAGGTGGCTCGAAATGAAACTCAAATACTGATTATGTCATGGAACCCTTACTGCAGACTTAACCGGGTATCATTAAATTCTGCTGCGGGATGTCAGCCACAGCTTTAGTTACATACTGAAACAAAATGTCAGATTTCTCTAGAGTTGTTTGGATAAATGCTGCATTTTGAGCATTATATACTCAGATATTATCAGACATCTGTGTTTAAGTACACTTTATATTGCCCGACACGCTAACAGAAGAGAAACAGAGTACATGCGTGAAGTGGACGCATCCCAAACATGCAACATGATCATTGTGCGCAGGTGTCAAACTAAAGGACTTTCTCCGTGACAATGAGCCGTTGTCTGCATTCCTGGAGAACAGCACGTCATTCCCACCACACGCCGTCAAGGAGATCATGGAGGAAGACATCAATTTGGAAAGGGTATTTGGGGAAGATGAAATTGCATGCAAATTAAATAACACTGAACGTGCATTAATTGCATTATTTCATTGCATTTATTTGTGGTTATAATGTGATGCATTAATTTCATTGCATTTATTTGCGGTTATAATGTGCGTGGTTCTTACGCTTCACGTTCAACTGCAAAAGGGGTTGATAAATCCGATAAAATGTTTTTCTCCTTTATTTTACTTAATTTGACTTGAATATTATATACAAAATCAGTCTGTGGAGCTTTTTCCAGGCTCATGTTCTTATGTCCTGCGACGTTCATGCGCAGGTGCTGATGCGAGGGTTTGGGTTGCGCCTGAGAGATCTGTGCAATCGGACCTCCCTGGAAGAGTTTGCGAACGCGTCGGACAGCAACGTGCTTCTGCTGGCCCGAGGCCTCATCTGCAAGTCCTCGGATCAGTGGCCCAGCGGCCCAGAGACCCACTTCCTATCCAGCCTTGACTTTCTGAAGCCCATGCAGGTGAGCACATGCTAGGCTGCAAATCAAGTTTCAGCATCTCCAGTCCCAGAGGCCACTTAATATAATATTATATCCCATATCGCCTAATACTAGAGACATTAACCTCAGCTCAGAAATAAATGACCTCATTAGATTAACCACTATTGCTTTGCTTTAACAACACTAATGTTTCTGTTAAAATTGCTCTTTGCAAATTAACAGGAATTCAGAAGACTTGTTGTTTAAAGTAAAAAAAAAAATCAACCCCCTTAACATGTGTCCTCGAAGTAACAGGTTTGGGTCGTCCTGGCTTTGACCAACCTCAGCTGGATTTTGACTGTTTACCCAGCATGACAGTCCATTGTCCAGAAAATTAAGTCATGGAGCCCATATGACCAGGAGTACTGTCTCTTTCAGACTGTCCTTTTTTATTGGTCGCTTGTGTTTTCTTGTGTATTGCCAAGATAGCGAGAGGCGGTTAAAGTCAATGGGATCGAGCCTGCAAATATGATACGACGACACTTTAACTTTTATTGATTTAACCCACCCATTGAGGATGCAATGGACCTCATGACTTGTGTGTCCTGTGATAAGCTCCAGGCTCGCTGTGACCTTACACTGGATAAGCAATTTCGGAAAAAGACCAACGAATCATTTATAGCGACGTTCAGTATTTAGGTCGCTTTACACAAGCATGAGTTCAGGTACGTTGGAATGCTTGTCTTTGCTTAATCCGTCTTACTTTCCATGAGACAGAGATGAGAGAAAGCTTGGGGTCAGCCAGTGTGGGGCACCTCCGGAGTTGTGGGTCAAGGGTCTTACTCAAGGGCCTACAGTCATGTGACTGTTCTGCCAAGGCTGGGGTTCAAACCAGGCATCATCTGATCAAAGACACAGGGACTTAACCCACCAAGTCACTTGGTCTTCAAGAATAGTGGCTCAATGCCGATTAAATTAGATCTCTTATGCCAAAATAAAAAAAAGTATATGTGATCTTACATAAATCCATCCATTTTATAATCTCTTGTTTGTTTCTCGTAATCAATCGATCTAAGCACCATTAACTTCCACTTAATTAAGCGATTTTGTCCACAGGGGGATGTGAAGTCAGACACCCAGGTCATCCAGGAGCTGTCAGAGGCAACAGAAAGCTTTCTGAAGAGCTTGGGGTCGCTGGTGGTTCAGGTAGGTCAGCTGTGGAGACCAGTCATAGGAGGCTTCCAGTGCATGTGAAAACAGCTGCAGAAGGTCAGGCCCTCTCAGATTTAATCATAGGTAAAATGCTTATAAGACAATATGGCTGTTCCAAAGGTTACTTTGGTCTATCTCTCGTATCCTGCTTGTTTTACAATAATCATCCAAACCTGGTCACTTTTCATTATCTCCTGCTGATACTTACTTACATGCTGTCCGTCACACAACTCACACCTTCTACGGGCTCCATGGGAGTTTTCACGGTGGCTGGGAATGAGTCCCGGATGTGGCAACCGGTGGCTCAGACTGGGACTCGCGCAGAAGACCTTAGTCGCGCATCCGTTGGAAACTTGTCTTTGAGGGGAAGCAGAGCAGTAGGAGAAGCAGGTGGAAAATGAAGTGAGACACCAGGGAAGTTTCCAACTATAAACTATAAAGTAAACTATAAAGCCGGTAAACTGTATTATTCTTTGGGTGAGGATAAGGGTCTATGGGTGTTTGTCAATATGCGTTCCTGAACATACTTCTGTTTTTGTGTACCTGTTTGACATCACCTTCCATTGCCAAAAGGACAGTTCCAATACTCTAGAACAGCAGTACC
>JAODKF010000055.1:6465759-6483413 GCA_026779585.1 Mormyrus proboscirostris | reverse complement strand
CCCCCCCCCCCCCCCCCCGATCCAATTATTAAGGATGCATCAGTATATGGTAATGTAGGGTTGAGCAAACCCAGTCCAGACCTCGGGGACCCACAGTCCACGTTTTTCCGGGAGCCGGGAAGGAGCAAAAATGTGATTTGCCTGGCATTGAGTTCAGAGGGAGCAAAAATGTGATTTGCCTGGCATTGAGTTCAGAGGGAGCAAAAAGGTGGACCGACTGTGTGTCCCCAAGGACTGGGCTGGGAAACACAGCTTTAGTGGGTTAAAGTTGGCTAAGTGCCGAGCTAAGAAAACCTCTTTAGCCCAGCTTGAGGGACGGCACCGGGGACTACTGCATCTTACTGAGATGACTCAGCCTTTAATGTGGACGATCCTGCCTTTCTGCTGCGACCACCCAATCTGAAGGCGATCAGATGTATAGATAGATGAGCCGTTGGTCTGCGGAGCATCACTGGAAGTGTCTCAGAGATGATCGTCTTCCCCTACATCTGCTGTGTCGTTTCTGCAACATCAGCCAAGGTTGGCAGCATATTATGGCTGATGTGGCTGGATAAGGGCTGAAGAAGACTCCCCTAAAATGGCGTTAGTCATCCTGCCTATGAAAATTGGACTATGAGTGAATAAAGACATGTTTACCCAGCATTCTACAGGGTAGAACCCTAGAGAGAGGGCTCTGAGTTTGGACCCTTTGCTGTGCATGAGCTGCATTTTAGTTTTCGTTTTGTCTTTAATGGACTGGCGGTGACTTTGCTTTTTTAAAATTTGTGTTCCTGGCCTTTGTGTGGTGCTGCTGTTGGTGCCAGGTTTTGGTCTTTGCTAGCCAAACGTCGCAGGCAGGGGGGGTGAAGAGAATCTGGCCACCAAGATGCAGTGCTTCTGAATGTGCTTTCTGTCTCAACCCTGTTTTTTAATTCTCATTGTGCCGCAGGAGGGATTGTAATTATCGGGACAGATTTCTCAAACTTAATCGTTTCTGGACAGATTTCTCAAACTTAATCGTTTCTGGACTGCTAAATATTCAGCACTCATCACTTTGGTCCCCTATTACTGTATATTATACTGTAGTTTTAATAAAGAACAGCAGGACAAAGGTTAGGAGCATACAGAATGTGGGATTATAGTAAAATATTTAGTTACCATGGTTTCAGGATTTACACGGCCATTGAAATGAACAATACTGCATCAAATGTACTCAGTCCCCTTACAGCCAACAAACACTGTATGCAAAATAACTTAACGCCGTCTGAAAGCCCTGAAAAGAACATGTCCCCCACTGCTATGGGAAACCACGTCTGTCTCCTGCGCTGGACGATAATCGCCCCCAAACAAAGCTGTGTGTGTGGAATAAGGCGTTCGAGCTGATTAATCTGACAGCCGGCCAAGGCAAATGGTTTAGAACAAATTATTTAAGCATCTCAGCTATGTGTGTGTGTGTGTGTGTCGCAAGATCAGATATTAAAAGTATAGCAGACAGATTAGAATAATCCTGTTGAGGGCTTAATCAATGGCTTTTTAATGCCGTTTCAGAGATTAAAAAACATGCCAAAGGACTTTCCTAGAGCGCCTGTACCAGTCGTGAAGCGCTTGGCACCGTTGAACTGATCCGGTGTGATTACGCCAATGGGATTCCTGTATAACCCTCCAAGGACCTCTATTAACCGCTATCACCTGTGCTCTGGAACCCCTCCCCACCCACACACCAACCCCTGCCTTCAGCTTGCCGGCATGAGGAGCTGGCAGGACCTGCGCCACGAGGTCCTGTACCTGATGCACAACGCCAGCGGCTCCCCCATGCTCGTGTACCAGGCCATCTCTCGCATCGTCTGCGGGCACCCTGAGGGGGGCGGCCTTAAGATCAAGTCCCTCAACTGGTACGAAGACCACAACTATAAGGCGCTTTTCGGCAGTCAGAACAGCAGTGAGAACGAGCCAGCGTTCGTCTACGATAACTCCTCCAGTAAGTCACCGACAGCAGTGTTCGTTTATTGCGGCAGAAACGCAATATTTGTATTAATTACAAATAAATCACATCTGTGGGCTAATTATCGGCAGGTCTGAATACAGATAATTCACAGCTGAAATGATTTTTAACTACATGATTTTTATTGTATTGAAAATGTACAAGATAATTGTTAATGGATGGAAATCCATGTCCACAGCTAAGTCTTTTATTGCCTGTCTTCTAAATTAAACATCCATCCATCTCTTCATGCCTTCATGTAAGTAAATCAGAACCTTAACAGGACACGTAATTCAATTTTTTATGTCAGATTGAGTCGTAAAGACAGCAGGGAAAAATTAGAGCCCTGTGCTTCAACCGTTGATGGGAAAGTGGACTGGAGATGCTCTGCTGATATCTCAGATCTGAGCATGTTCCACCTTTCTCAGATGAGAAATCATTATGGCACAAGGTCTAATAGCTCATTAGACAGTGAGTACGGCTGCGAAGGAAGGCTGGAACATTGCGGTCGTTGCTCAATTTTGGCCCCCACTCATCTCCCCAGGCCCCTTCTGCAACAAGCTGATGATGAACCTGGAGTCCAGCCCCATGTCACGCATGATCTGGAGAGCACTGAAGCCTCTGCTGGTGGGGAAGGTCCTCTACACTCCGGACACAGCTGCCACACAGAGGATCATTAAGGAGGTGAGTGACGGCTCGTGGGCGGAGCCTCTAAAATGGAGTCTTACATCCTGTGGTCTTGAAATCCTTGTGTGCTTCTCTGCATTTTTTTAGAGGCTTATAATAAATATGACTGATGTATCTGTTTTAGCGTGACCATCCGTCCTGTATTTCCCAGACTTGTACTCTTTTTTTGAGACCTAAAAATGCCTGAAATATCCAGGATTTCACTTTATGTCATGTTGACATTTGCTTTCTACAGTCGGAATACTTTCTGTGTGTATATTTGCGTCGCTTTCATGTCTCTCTTTATATCCCGCACCCAGTGTCCTCTTTCTTTGCCCAGCAAAACATGGCCGCCCTAACCTATTTGTTGACTTTTGGTAATGTACAGAAGTGAATGATTATACAAAATCGAGACACCGCCCAAATGAGTAATACAAAGTACTTTGCCTAGAACGGGGTGTCTCAGCCAGGCTTGGACTGTGGAAGCATTTCTAGGAAATTCAGTGTATGGGGGGGGGGGATGATCGTGAAGAGGAGTAAAGGAATGAAGCCCCAGAACAGTTAAGTAAGATGCCCCACTCTCGCTCTGCCAGGTGAACAAGACGTTCCAGGAGCTCGGCGTCCTGCGGGATTTAGGCGGCGTTTGGGAGGAACTGAGGCCCAAGATCTGGAACTTCATGGAGAACAGTGAGGAGATGGATATAGTCCGGGTGGGTATAGTACCTCAGCTCTACAAGTGACTAAACAGATACGTACCTAGAAAGAGTCCATTGACAGTCTCATATCCATCCCCACTTAATCCCAGCTGGGGTCACAGGAGGGAACCAGAGAGTCTATCCCAGAAACAATGGGCACAGGCGGAAACCAACCCTGGGCGGTCACCAACACACTGCGGGGGGGGGGGGGCAGACACACACACACCCAATTTAGACTTGCCAATCAGCCTACCCTGCACTCTTTTTGGACTGTGGGAGGAAACCAGAGCTCCCAGTGGAATCCCACATGAACAGCATGTGAACTCCACACAGAAAGGAACTGGGAGCAAATCCAGGACCTTCTTGCTATGAGGCAGCAGCGCTAAGCACCGCGCCACTGTGCCGCCCTCCTGTCTCGTATGTTATAGCAAGAAAAACATTCAAAAAACGGAAACTAACACCAAGATAATCCAGCGTTACTGCGGCAATGAACCACTGCACGATGCGGTAACCAGCTAACAGTCTCCAGGTAACCGGATCGGAAGTGATGCTAGATAACTAGGCTGTAAATAACAGTGAAGGTAACCTGTGTGGACGGAAGGTTTAGGTAACTGTGACATTCTCATTTCATGAAGCAAAACCCAGGAGAGGAACACTACCGTGTGTAAAAGAGTGTTGATTCAACTTAGAAATGTGTGTTGGTATAATTAGATTTGAGATGTCCACAGTTTCAAAACATCATGAAGTATAATTTATTATGAGAAACAAAGTAGCGCAGTTTGTCAGTTGTTTCTTCCAGTGACAGTAGAGCATCTGCAGTGATTTACATAAAATCCTTGCAGGTCATCAAATTTCCACTTCATAGTGTGCAATCTTGCATTGTACCAAAATACAATACTGCCACCTTGTGGTTCATACCAAAAGTGCACCAACGGCGACCTGATTATCCATTAGAAACTATTTGATTGTCATGTTCACGCCATAGAATATAGGTTGGGAGTCATTATTGATTACCATTAAGTACCACTGTAAAATATGTGGAGAATCTAGCTTAACGTATGATACAGCATGGATGATCTGTACTTTACTGCCCCCTTGTGTTTTGCAGACTTTGCTGAAGAACAATGCCAGTGGCCACTTCCTGAACACCCAGCTCACTGGGACTGAGTGGAGGGCAAAGGACTTGTCCAGTTTCCTGTCCAAGGTCTCTGAGGACACACAGCCCACGGGGACGGTCTTCACATGGAGAGACGTCTTTAATGAGACCGACCGTGTGGTGCAGACCATCTCCCACTTCATGGATGTGCGTCGCTTTTACCATTTTTCACTTGTGTCCCCAAATTCGTTGTGGAGTCTCTTGTGCTCTCACTTATCCATCTGATGACGTGACATCAAATTTACTCAAGAAGGAAATCAAGATGTTAAGGTCTAGATATGATTTAATGCAAACGGTGGTGTAGCAAATCATATATAAAAAATACATTTAATACTCTAATTTTGAGTAATTAAGGAACGGTAGCACGGTTTTGGTGGAACAGTAGTTTGGCCTCGTTGATAACCTTAGTGCTTTGATGGATTTATTTGATAGATTATATTGGCTTGAAGCCCCAAAGAATCTGCATGTGAACCTTGTAACTGAATCTCAGCTATACGATGAAATAGCGTTAATACAGTTTACCACATGTGAAATTTCACTTTCAACAGCTGTAGGTGACATTTCAGGTGGCTACAGTTTAACATTAAGATTCCACATGTGAACTTTCACTTTCAACAGCTGTAGGTGACATTTCAGGTGGCTCACTTCACTGATGATTCTTTCTCTTAAAGTGTGTCAATTTAGACAAACTGGAGCCGGTAGATAACGAGGAGATCCTGGTGAACAAATCCATGTGGCTACTGGATGACAGGAAATTTTGGGCTGGAATCGTCTTCCCGGACATAGAATCCAACAGTTCCGAACTCCCGCCCAATGTGAATTACAAGATTCGCATGGATATCGACAACGTTGAAAGGACCAATAAGATCAAAGATGGGTATGCGGATCTGTTCTTAGAGCCTTTTTTTTTGAGGCTTCCAGAGCCTGGCTGATGTTTGACTTTTCTCTCCCGGCAGTTACTGGGATCCCGGCCCAAGGGCCGACCCATTTGAAGACTTACGCTACATCTGGGGTGGCTTCTCCTACCTTCAAGATGTCGTTGAGCAGGGCATCATCCGAGCAGTCACCGGCACTAAGGAGAGGGTTGGCATATACATCCAGCAGATGCCTTATCCCTGCTACGTGGATGATGTGTAAGTGGTAATATAGGGTTCAGTTAGAAGGTTGGTCTTCCTCACTGTTGTTTTATGGAGTAACACTGCAGTGCAGTTTTTGTTTTTTATTGGCATCTGCTTCTGTTTAAACTACTAAGCTACTAATTATTACGATTTGATAAATTAGATTTTACCGATGCAAAGGCGTTAGAAACGGCACACCCCGAGTGCATCCCAAATTTGATCTGTTGCACCCTTTTTTAATCGGGGCAATCGCATTGTCGCTTTTATGTAGATGCACCGATGTGAATTTGGAGAGTATATTTATACACCTACAAAGTAAATTGATCAAGATAAGCAAGTTTGACCTAGATTTTGGTCATTTAACGTCAGTCCAGCCTGTGTGATTGTCTAAGTTCTCAGAAATTTAATGCACAGCCTAGTTGGCTAGAGGAGACTGTTTGCTTGTCTGGGTACCGTATTCGGCATTTGTTCCTCCGCCGTCCTTCAGCTTCCTGCGTGTGACGAGCCGCTGCATGCCTCTCTTCATGACCCTGGCGTGGATGTATTCCGTGGCCGTCATCATCAAGGGCGTGGTGTACGAGAAGGAGGCTCGGCTCAAGGAGACCATGAGGATAATGGGGCTGAACAGCGGCATCCTGTGGGTCAGCTGGTTCATCAGCAGTGTGATCCCTCTGCTCCTCAGCGCCGCCATCTTGGTTCTCGCCCTAAAGGTAAAGTCATCCCATCGACTGTAAGTTACGGTTGTTGTGTATTCATCAGATGACAATTACAACATGATAGTTTCCGAGTAGTATTTTAGATTGTTCTTTGCCATTAGATTGATTTGACTGCTCTTTATGTGCATTAGCATTTGGCTACTCCTGTATTATTGTCTCCACAGATGGGGAACCTACTGCCTTACAGTGACCCAGGGGTCTTGCTGGTTTTTCTCGGCTCCTTCGCTGTGGTGACCATAATGCAGTGTTTCCTGTTGAGCACCATCTTTTCCCGGGCCAACCTGGCAGCAGCCTGCGGAGGAATTATCTACTTCATTCTTTACCTGCCCTATGTGCTCTGTGTGGCCTGGCAGGACTATGTGGGTTTTGGCGGCAAAGTCCTGGCTGTAAGTAAAGTCTGAAAACAATGTCGTGCATGATTTACAAGGCGTAGGTTTGGTTTCAACACTAGTAGGCACCAAATCAGCCCCAAACCCCCCCCACCCCGTAAATACACACTGTCCTCCCACAGTATTGGTAGGGACATGTCCCCACCTTCCACACCCAAATCTACACCCCTGATAATATATATACACCCTTGTGCAAATTAGCCAGTTGTCACGTCTATATGCAGACAAACTGACCAGTCACGACGGACATCACAGTCACATTAATACATACTTATCTCCTTGGGTCCGGATTTAGGATCTGCTGGATTGATAAACATTGTATGGGAATAACCCAGGGTGGGGCACCAATCCATCGCAGGGCACACACACCATTCATAGCTATGGGGAATTTGGCAACTGAAATTAATCTCAGCATGTTTGTGGACTGTGGGTAGCATTTACCTGAAACACACATGGATAACTGAAGCACAGTCATACCACCAGCTCTAACCCCACACTAGCAGGCCTGCCAGTCTGTGTGCACAGTGCATCCTCTGTCCATCCACTCAGCCCTAACCCCACCCGAGCAGGCCTGCCAGTCTGTGTGCACAGTGCATCCTCTGTCCATCCACTCAGCCCTAACCCCACCCGAGCAGGCCTGCCAGTCTGTGTGCACAGTGCATCCTCTGTCCATCCACTCAGCCCTAACCCCACATGAGCAGGTCTGCCTTTCTTTTGGCACAGTGCCTTCTCTGTCCATCCACCGAGCTCTAACCCCACCCGAGCAGGCCTGCCTGTCTGTGGGCACAGTGCCTTCTCTGTCCATCCACCCAGCTCTAACCCCACATGAGCAGGCCTGCCAGTCTGTGGGCACAGTGCCTTCTCTGTCCATCCACCCAGCTCTAACCCCACATGAGCAGGCCTGCCTGTCTGTGGACACAGTGCCTCCTCTGTCCATCCACTCAGCATCCTCTCTGCGCTGTTGGCCTTGCAGACCAGCAGGTCCCAGGCCACTGCATGCATGTCAGTGTGGCAGCTTGTTTCAGTTAATTTGCACAAGTGTGTATATAACTACTTAAACCAAGCATGAGCATTATGGTTTCATTATACACATCGGTGCTATAATAACAATGGTAAGTTGTTACGTTGTCATAGAGAGTAAGCAGTTTGCATGCTGTGCTTATACCTGTTCACAGAGTCTGTTGTCTCCAGTGGCTTTTGGATTTGGGTGTGAGTACCTTGCTCTTTTCGAGGAGCAGGGACTGGGCGTTCAGTGGAGCAACTTATTCTCTAGTCCCCTGGAGGAGGACAACTATAACCTCATCACCTCCATCATTATTATGTATTTTGACTCCTTCCTCTATGGGCTCATGACGTGGTACATTGAGGCGGTTTTCCCAGGTAATGAGGAAAGGGGTGTATTTCCGCAGGACAATCTTGCCGTCTAACAGAGACACACCGTCCTGTTAACCCCCTGACTGTCTCTCTCAGGCCAGTATGGGATCCCAAGACCCTGGTACTTTCCTTGCACCATGAATTACTGGTTTGGGGAAAGTGGAAAAACTTGGACTCTGAATAAAAGAGTGAATTCAGAAGGTATAGTGATTTTTTATTGGCTATCTGGGTACCTGTATAGTCGATCTTTTCACAAGGTGGGGGTTAGGGGCGCAGGCCACCCCCGATCTGGACAAGCAGTGTGAATATTTTTGGTTCTCTTGGAGCGGGTAGAAAAGCAAAGCGAGAACAAATGAAAAACACCAGATACGAAGATCTGCAGGATCGAGACATCCTGTGTTAGGCTGCCGTAAACATGCTTGGTGTCACCAAAACCAGGACTGTAAATATATTTTATGCATTTATGAGTCACTAAACCTTTTGTGTGTCGTATGACTTTTCTATGTCCTGTGTGACTTTCACAAGATTTCCAAAAAAATGAATTTAATTTCTTATTCCGACCCTGGAATATATGTAACCCGGGAAAACTGCAATGCAGAAGGGTCAGCTGTACTGTACTTGCGGTGTGTGCTTGTGCGTACGGCAAATAAAAAGTATCTGTATCTTTTAGCTATATGCATGGAAGAAGAGCCATCCCACCTGGGACTGGGAGTTTACATCAAGAACTTGGTAAAGGTGTATCGCCATGGAAACAAGGTGGCCGTGGATGGGTTGACATTAAGCTTCTACGAGGGTCAGATCACCTCTTTCCTGGGCCACAATGGCGCAGGCAAGACCACAACCATGTAGGTATTGAAAACCAAATTGGCTGTGGAATGAAGCAAGAATGTAGGACGTGAAGAGTCTGACGTGATGTGTTTCTGTGTTCAGGTCCATCCTGACTGGGCTGATCCCCCCCACATCTGGCACCGCATACATCATGGGCAAGGATATCCGCTCAGATTTCAGCACCATCCGACAAAACCTAGGAGTCTGCCCACAACACAATGTCCTCTTCAGCATGTAAATAGCCACCATCGTTATCGTTATAAACTAGAACGCGAACAAATGACACACAGCATCCGTCCTGTAACTTCTGACTGTAAATGATTCTTATTTCGTCCAGGCTCACTGTGGAGGAGCATATCTGGTTTTTTGCCCGTCTGAAAGGTCTCTCTGAAGACAAAGTGAAAGCCGAGATCGAGCAGATTATCGCCAACGTTGGTTTGCCACACAAACGCCAGGCCAGAATCAGCCAGTTGTCTGGTAAAATGCTTATTTCTGCTAGTTGAGAAAAATGATGATGAACGTCTCAGCATCTACTGTAGATGCAGGTCGAGTGGCTGTTTTATCCTTTTGCAGGTGGAATGCAGCGGAAGCTGTCAGTGGCTTTAGCGTTCGTTGGAGGTTCAAAAGTCGTCATCCTAGACGAACCGACTGCCGGTGTGGATCCCTGTGCCCGTCGAGGCATTTGGGATCTCCTATTGAAATATCGTCATGGTAACCTAACTGCTTGTTCATGTTGTCTGTATTATAGGGCTAGAGGACTATAAAAATTAAGATGGCACCCTTGTCATGATCTTACTAGGCCGCACCATCATCCTCTCTACCCACCATATGGACGAAGCTGACATCCTGGGAGACCGAATCGCAATCATCGCCTGTGGGAAGCTCTGCTGTGTGGGCTCCTCTCTTTACCTGAAGACTCATCTAGGTACAGGGTACTATCTGACCCTAGTCAAGAAGGACCTGGATCTGTCCACCAGCTCCTGCTCCAACGGCACGGTCTCCTACATCAAAAAGGTATGAGAGGTTGGACAGGGATTCTTGGCTTTCCTAGGTTTGGGTATTGAATAAAGAAGAAAAGGTTAACCTGTATTCGTTATTAACATTGAACATTTGTGAATCATAGCATTTTTTGAGGGTGCTAATATTTTTTACATAAGCTTTGTGAAATGGTGAAGGGAATTCTGAATGTTCCTGGTCCAGGAGAACAGTGACTCTGGAATGTGCTCTGATGCTGCGATTGACGACAAGTGTGAACCGGCGACCATTAGTAAGTTGGTGAGATGGTGAGAATACATTTACACAGCTCAAGTATACAGTAAATTTATGTTTATTTTTAAACGCGCCTAATCAGAATGCAGGTGACTGACATTTACTTTTGTTTTGTACCTTTTCGTCTTGTCCAATCAGATGTGTCGCTCATCTCTAATGTGATCTTCAAGCATGTGCCTGCTGCACGCTTGGTGGAAGATCTAGCCCATGAGATCACTTATGTGCTTCCCTACAAGTCAGCCAAGGACGGTTCTTTTGGGGAGCTCTTCCATGAGATCGACGACTGCATGTCTGACCTGGGATTCTCCAGTTATGGTATCTCCGACACCACTCTAGAAGAGGTATACGGACAGTGTCCCGCAGTCATCAGAGACTTTAGACCGTAAGCAGTTCAAACGATTATAATAGTTTTTGGTGTACCAGGCGTGTAAACCATTCCCTTAATATCTCCATTCTGTTTTCTCTTTAGATCTTTCTTAGGGTTGCTAAGGAGAATGGAGCTGACACGGAGATTATTTCAGGTTGGATTCCTATAGTAATTGAGTACTTATTGAAGAACCCAGGCTTGTGGCTGTACTGTGCTCTTTCATGCATTGAATGAACGCGATATTTGGGGCCCGCACTTGCACAGACGGCACCGTTCCGACCCATAGGAGGCGTGCTTTTGGAGATCGCCCAAGCTGTCTTAGACTGTTCACCAACGACACCACTTACAACTGTGAGGAATCTCAAACATACCCAGGTAAAGCTGTTTAATGCAGCATCGCTTGAATGATTTCACACAAAGTATTTGTTGAAAGTAGTGTTTCTCCAGAAATTTAGGTAGGGCAAAAATCATAATCATGATTATATTGGCCAACATCTCATTGAGTTCGGAAATATCATGCATATATTGAACTTTTTTTTTTAAAAAAAAACTTGTCTCTTCATCAGTGGATTTCCATTAACTTTAAATATAATTCAATTGAGAAACAAAGGTGGAAAGCGGTAGGTTGTATTTATATCATGACAAAATGAGCACTGCAATCACTGCAAAGCAAAATGAGGCACGATATTCGTTTTCTTGTGATTATTTCGTTTTGATAATCATTGGAAGCCAAAATCGTGAATGAAATTAAAATTCAAACAATTGCGCAGTCCTAAATATATGCATGAAATATTCAAAACACAAACTTTTCAGGGTGGCTGAGTAGGTAGCATTCTAGCCCCCCATCGACAGTGCAAAGGGAGTTCCATCCCCGTTCTGGGGGGGTCCCTAGAACTGGAGCTTCCAAAGCCATGTCCTTGATTTCAGTCATTTTCTCTGTCCAGAATCAGAATGCTTAAGTGGAATAGAGGGCAAAGGGTCATACCGGGTCAAGGGCTGGAGTCTGAGGAAGCAACAGTTTGTTGCCCTGCTGTGGAAAAGGTTCCTATACGCTCGCCGCTCCAGGAAAGGTTTTTTCGCTCAGGTGAGAAACAAAACCACACTGCATGACCTCTAAGAAACACACTGCATGACCTCTAAGAAACACTGCATGACCTCTAAGAAACACACTGCATGACCTCTCAGAAACACACTGCATGACCTCTAAGAAACACTGCATGACCTTTAAGAAACACACTGCACGACCTCTAAGAAACACACTGCATGACCTCTCAGAAACACACTGCATGACCTCTAATAAAAACACTGCATGACCTTTAAGAAACACACTGCATGACCTCTAAGTAATCCTCTAAAGGCTGTTCAGTAGGTACCTGTATGCAACCTGAACCTGTCGCTGGCAGATCGTGCTGCCTGCGGTTTTTGTGTGTATCGCCCTGATCTTCAGCCTCATCGTTCCTCCCTTTGGAAAGTATCCCAGCCTGGCTCTACATCCCTGGATGTATGATGAGCAGTTCACCTTCATCAGGTATGAGCAGAGCTTCATTAATGTCATCGTGAATGCATGAACGTTAAGCCCAGAGCAATTTCTACAACTTAGGAACTAGTACGTAACAACAGATGCTAAAACCTCCGTGAATCAATCCTGCGTGTTTATCTTAGCTCCTACACTAATCACAACTTATTTTTTTTTGCAGCAATGATGCCCCTGAAGATGCCATTACTCAGAAATTATTGGATGCCTTAACTGAACGTCCTGGCTTTGGAACGCGGTGCATGAATGGTGACCCTATTTTGTGAGTGTAACCCTCCCCAACCACTGTGGCTTTCAATAGAAATTCTTGTGGGCTGATCCATGTATGTGGTTGGTTGATCCAGATTAACGTAGATGGTTTTAGGAACTGCCTCTAGGTTGGTTGATCCAGATTAGTGTAGATGGTTTTAGGAACTGCCTTTAGGTTGGTTGATCCAGATTAGTGTAGATGGTTTTAGGAACTGCCTTTAGGTTGGTTGATCCAGATTAGTGTAGGTGGTTTTAGGAACTGCTGGTGGGTTGGCTGATCAAGGTTCGTGTATTAAAGCATCTTCTAACACCGAATTGAGGTCAACTATGAGCCATTGTCCTCACCATGTGTTTGTCTCTAACAGAGATGTTCCCTGCCCAATGGTGGAGGATGACTGGATCACTCCCAGTGTGCCGGACAGTGTGCTGGACCTCTTTTTAAGGGGAAATTGGAGTATGGACAACCCATCTCCCGCGTGCGAGTGCAGCTATGGCGGACGCAAGAAGATGCTGCCAGAGTGTCCTGCTGGAGCTGGTGGCCTGCCCCCCCCCCAGGTATGAGGATCCCTGCAAAACTCTCTCGCACGGCTCCTTGGTCGAGCTCCCGTAACTTATCCCATGTTGTCTCTGGTCTGTGTGGTAATCATTTTTTCCTTTCGAAATATTGCACATTTCTAATGACAATTTAGCATGGGGAACTTAGCTTCATAATGCCACATCACAATTCTGTGCTAATAGCTATATGCTACTCAGGATATATCCAGGACCAGACATGTTGCAGGCTACAAAGTGAAACCAGCTGAGTGCCTAGGACAGGGGTGGGCAGTCTTATCCAGAAAGGGTCGCTTTGTATGCGGGTTTTTTGCTGTAACTCGCTAATTAGATTACTAATTAGAGGACTGATTGGCTGAAGAGTCCTTATACCTGGGTTTGAACAGCTGACCTAAAGGTTATCCCAAAAACATGCATAGACACTGGCCCTTTGCGGATAAGATTGCTTAACCCTGGCCTAGGATTTAACCTGTGATGATAAGGCATTCCCTTCTGGAGATTTCGACATTACAAACAGGATCAGCCTCTTTTTGGGGATTTGTGTCTTTGTGTAGATGAAACTCACTACATCAGACATCCTGCAGAATCTGACAGGCAGAAACATCTCAGACTACCTGGTGAAAACATATTCTCAAATCATCGGAAAAAGGTTTGTCGATTCACCAGTTTTCATAGCATTTTATAGTATAAGAGAAGTTATGAAATTACAAATTTTGTTGATCTTTTTCCAGCCTGAAAAACAAGATCTGGGTCAATGAATTCAGGTAGAGCATTTGTTTCATAAAATGAAAGGCATTTTCGATTCTAAAGTTAAATATGACAATGGTGCCTGAAAGCTTTGGCGTTTTAATAGTGATATATCTGTTCCTCTGAATTCTTCTTGTAATATTTTGATTCAGATACGGTGGCTTTTCTTTGGGCGCCAAAGGCTCTCATGGGCTTCCGGGCAGTAAGGTCAACGAGGCTATCTCAAAGATCAGGAGCCGCCTTCGCCTCGAACAGGTATGTCTGCTCTGAGACCAGCTGAGATCTTTGCGTCCTCTCCTTCTGCCTTGTGCTCCACTGTCTGTCGTCACCAGGGGACTGCGACCGACCGCTTCCTCGGAAGCTTATCCAGCTTCATCGAGGGACTGGATACAAAAAATAATGTCAAGGTAAGTCACTCAAGAATTATCACTGTCTCTGTCGGGATTTTTGTAATTCAATCTGTTTCCCAATACTTCCTGGGAATTAACATCCTATCACTGGTGGTTTGTTAGCTAGATAGACATACAAACAAACAAACAAACAAAAATGGATATTCCATTAAAGTACTACAAGCAAGATAAACATATGAAGATAAACACATGAATTGCTTTGCTGTGATGGGTTGCTGCCCTGTCCTGGGTTATTTCCTGCCTTGTGCTTGTAGCTTGTGGAATATATTCCAGATCCATGTCACCCTGCATTGGACCGGGGGGAACAGAAATTAGGTGGATGAATGGGTGGATGGATGGATGAAACAGATTAATAGACCCTTGGTTTGAAATATGTACTAAATGTAATGTAAATGCAATGATCAAGGAATTAAAATCATCTGTACCTCCTTTTTTTGCTGAATATAATAATCTACTTAATTTCTTACAGTTTATGTCAAAAAACTCTTATGTGCACCTAGTGGTGTTTCTTACAGTTCGCACTGACAATATTTCTGCTCAGAACCAAACTGTCATTCCCTGTTAAATTTAACGATTCTCCTTATGCCGAATTATCCAGATCTGGTTCAACAATAAAGGCTGGCATAGCATCGGAGCTTTCATTAACGTGATGAACAATGGCATCCTGCGTGCCAACTTGCCCAAAGGCGAGGACCCAAGCAAGCTGGGCATCACGGCCTTCAACCATCCACTCAACCTCACCAAGGAACAGCTCTCCCAGGTGGCCCTGTGAGTGCACCTCAGACCGTGCGAGAACCAGGCTAACAAACGAGCAATATTTACTGTCAAGCAATGTGACCCTCTGCTTTTCTCGGTCTTCAGGATGACAACATCAGTGGACGTGCTGGTGTCCATCTGCGTGATCTTCGCCATGTCCTTTGTGCCGGCCAGCTTTGTGGTTTTTCTAATCCAGGAGCGCGTCAGCAAAGCTAAGCACATGCAGTTCATCAATGGTGTGCCACCCTTCCTTTATTGGCTTGCTAACTTTGTTTGGGATATGGTGAGTTTCTAGGAGTCCCGGGAACCTGTGCTTCGGGCGTCTTGACTAAGCATCTAATTGACAGGTGTCTAATTGCACTTATGAAGGGCTCTGGGTTTGTCTGTGTTACAGTGTAACTACATAGTTCCTGCAACCCTCGTCATCGTTATCTTTATCTGCTTCCAACAAAAGTCCTATGTGTCCTCAACTAATTTGCCCGTGCTGACACTACTGCTGCTTCTCTATGGGTGAGTGAATCTGGCCGAGCTATGCTGTAATAGTTTCAAAATGGACAAGCTCGAATCGACTGGAACTTTCGGGTTCAGATGGAGACTTTTCAGTCATTATGTTACAGATGGTCCATCACACCACTGATGTATCCAGCATCGTTCTTCTTCAAGATCCCCAGTACAGCATATGTGGTCCTCACCAGCATCAACATCTTAATTGGAATCAACAGCAGTGTCTCTACCTTTATTCTAGAACTCTTTGGCAACAAAGTGGGTAGCTTTAATTAATAATCCCTATAAACAAAGCTTAAGGAACGCCTTTGCTAAAGTACTGTTCTTGACCTCAGACTGACCGAACCATTCTTCCTCTTGCAGGAAATTGGGAATATTATTGACGTCCTCAAGAACGTTCTACTGGTTTTCCCGCACTTTTGCCTGGGCCGAGGTCTAATTGACATGGTGAAGAATCAAGCCATGGCAGATGCCCTTGAGAGGTTTGGTGAGTTATATGATTTTACCATTAGCGTGATACTAAATAGTGCTGCAAACGCTGTGAGAGGAGATGGTCGTCTCTCGTGCCTACCTTGGGGGTCAAATTGACCCCAAAGGCACATGTCAGGTTTTTCTCATAGTAACATAGGTATTGTGGGAGCGTGTAAGAGTTTTGTGATGTAGAGGGTCTGAAGGTAAGGTACTCTGCTTGTAGGTGAAATCCATTTCTATTCCCCACTGGCCTGGGACATGGTGGGTAAGAACCTCTTCGCCATGGCTGTGGAGGGTGTAATCTTCTTCTGTATCACTGTACTCATGCAGTACAGTTTCTGCATTAAGGCCAGGTAAGTGCAGCTTAAAGGAAGACAGCTTGTCTGTTGTTATGTTGCATGTTAACTTGAGTCTCACAGACATGATTTTGATAGTGGATATAGTGCCTGTTGTGGTACAGTGTCTATAGTCTTACAGCTTGGAGGTGAAACTCATAACAGTCTCAAGCAAATGTCATAGAGCTGGTAATCGTACCTGAAGAGAACATCGTGGAGATCAATGCCAGAAGACTGTTCACTTGCCCTTCCAAATTCCTGCATTTCATTTATTATACTTATTGTTATAGTAGATCCATAAAATCATATATGTTCCTGCCATGTGTCCCTTGTCCCCCATCTGCCACATTTAACCACTGACTGTGTCACCTGACTCCCTACAGATCATTCCACACCAAGCTAAATCCCGTTGGTGTTGAAGATGAGGATGTGGCAAAGGAAAGGCAGAGGATACTGAATGGAGGAGGACAGGCCGATATTCTGGAACTCAGACAGCTAACTAAAGTGAGGATGGACTCCTATGGTTATCGGCTTCTTGAATTCATAACTGCATGATCTGGCGTGAAAGACCTTTGGAAATATTCAGGGGATTGTGCATGTTGCTGCTTTTGCAGATATACAAGAGGAATCAGAAGCCGGCCGTTGATCGCTTGTGCGTGGGTGTCCCACCTGGAGAGGTAGGTGCGTCCTTTGCAGAACATTCTGTTGATGTTTTACGCTCCATGGACTGAATATAAACAACCTGTTTACACCTGTGTAGTGCTTTGGCCTGCTTGGTGTGAATGGAGCTGGAAAAACAAGTACCTTCAAAATGTTGACTGGAGACTCAATAATTACATGTGGAGAAGCTTACTTGGATGGAAAGAGGTAAGTGATATATGTATTTCCTTAAGAGGCTAACCATGCCTCAAACTATTCCCGAAGAAAATTATGGCAATATGTTAATCTTTTATAAGACCATATCCTATCTCTGATTTCAACCCTTCTCTTGTTCTCTGTGTAGAATATTGTCTTTAGTGACTTTTAGTGGACTAGCTATATTCTGGCACTTGAGATTTGGCTTGAACCAACTGGAGACTTAATTTGGACTTGCACCCAGCAAGTTGATGTCACTTATGGCTTTTTGACAGCGTGCTGACAGAGATTGATGAAGTGCATCAGAACATGGGTTACTGCCCTCAGTTTGATGCGGTCAACGATCTTCTGACCGGCCGTGAGCATCTAGAGTTCTACGCTGTCTTGCGTGGGGTGCCAGCGAAAGAGGTTTGCAAAGTGAGTGAGCATTTATTTATTTTTTTTGTGGCAAATTGCGTTGTGATCCCAGATATTGGGCTGTTGAGTCGTTGAAGGGTTTCTGAAGGTCTGATTTCTGTTCCAGGTCGCTGAGTGGGGAGTCCGCAAACTGGGCCTACAGAAGTGTATAGACAAGATGGCTGGAAGTTACAGCGGAGGGAACATGAGGAAGCTGTCCACTGCCATTGCTCTGATTGGAGGACCACGTGTTGTGTTTCTGGTAAGTTCTGAGAGGTAGAAAGCATGAGCTGTCATTCTCTGATTG
>JAODKF010000055.1:6362366-6390930 GCA_026779585.1 Mormyrus proboscirostris | reverse complement strand
GGGGCCATAACAGGGGCCAAGAGCAATTCTACAGGGGCCCTGGCCCACCCTGGCCCCCGTCTAGAACCGCCAATGTCCAAACGTAAAATTTGAGTATGAAATATTTGCCGAGCATCGAGGAATACGGACTGTGTACGAAAATTCGTGGATCACAGCCTCTTCTTTTTCAGGTTGAAACGATCCCGTAATATATGTGATGGGCGGCAAGACCCCACCTTTCCGTGGACCCCCCAAAGCCAGAGGGAAAGTGACGTTACCAAACCGTTATCGCAGCGTATCAGCATAATCATAGATATGCTCTAACGATTTTTATAGGGATAGGAAATGGTGTCAGAATTAAATGTTCTTGCAGAATGTGATCAAATGTAACCAAATGTAAAGATTGCCATGACACCTTTTAGCAGAGCTAAATCGGTTCAGTTGAAAGCCAGGTAAAATATCCCAGTCAATACCGCCTTCCTATAAAATATACTTATATAGAGACTACAGACACTGCTTTGCACTACACTGCTGTTTTATATCTGTCTTTTTCTAACATCAGTCCTCCTGATAACCTGCAGATCAATCTGCTGGTCTGACTCTGCAGCTCCCGCTTCAGGGCCGAAGGTCCCTTGGTTTCCCTCGGAGCCAGAGGGGCAGTTTACCCTCCCCCTGAAAGCGTGTCCTGATAAATCTCACTTACACGTGTCAACAAGGCATGAGGTTATCGCCCTCTGCCATGTGTCTGACCAGTCTGCCCTGCCGCCCTCAGACACGTCAGCAGACACCTGGACCAGAGGTCAAAGGTCGCGCTGTCCTTGGGGTTGCGATGTTGGAGCACGTACCCTGGAATGTTGTGCCCACAAAACGATTAATTTCTCATTATATCATATATAACGTGTTTTATAATGAGCGTCTCGCACAAAAAAAAAAAATATTGCATTTTGTTAGCCGTGATTAGCTGTTTATATAAAATTCTTGTTCATGCATTAAGTATAAGTGAGGTTCGCATATGTTAATTTTTCAGTGAATAAAAATGCATACATAAATCATTCTAATAAATGGTAATACGAGGCAATTAAATTATGGAATTAATGATTCAGACCAATCCTTAAGGAGAAAAGCAACAGAACTACCTCCTGAGTAGTTTGCACATATGAATAAAATAAATTTTCAGCACCACATAACCAGTTAATAGGTGTTTAGTTATATTAATAAGTATAACTTTAATTAATGCAGTAAGTGGTCACCTCGTTTGTATGTACTTTGGTAGCACCCGGTATGATGCAGTTGTGCTTTCAGAGCTGCTTCAGGGTTAGATGATATGCCGCCATTGTACTGAGCTATTATTTGCAGTTGTGGGCTTCCTGTTTGCTTTAATGCGCTTCCTGTTTGCTTTAATGCGCTTCCGGTTCACTTTAATATGCTGGGCCATCCTCCTATGCTCGTAAACGTGGTGTTTTTGGCCACAGAAATGCCGATGACCGGGTCTTCTCCGTTCACCACACCATTCCCTGTAAACTCTGCACACTGTAGGCGGTTGTTCCGGAGATGCTGGCTCCGTCGTATCTGGCACCAGTAATCACACTCAAATTCAAAATCACTTAAATCACACACCTTGGCCACTACGATGCAATTAAAGGGCGCTAGTTCATTCATTCGTTCATTCAAACGAACCCCTAGACTCAGTCTGCGTGCTGTGTATTCACTTGCTGCCACATGGTTCCCAGTTTGGAAGGACCAGGCCGCTAGCACTGGTAATCAGGAATCCCCAGTAAACAGGCCACTGAGTGCAATTCACGACATGTCAACATTCACCGTTCGAAGTATGTTGTTTTTCTTCTCCAGCTGTCAGAACATTCATGAAGGTATTCCAATCTGCATTACTTTGGAGCTCAATTACCAGACTTTCCAGTTCTCCCAGATAGGACTGGCTAACAAAGTCATGACAGGGTCACAGGTCAGGACCTTCACCCCCTGGTGCTGGCCAGTGCTGCCCAGCCTGGGAGTATGTGGGAGTTCCTACAACAGGGATTATCATTCCTCTCAGTTCACAGGGTAAAGCTTTAGTGCCCCCGCATAGGATAGACCAAGGCGGATCATCAGGCCTTTTATCATGGATACAGGCATTGACAAAGAGTCAGTACGAGGTAGAATCACCAGTGCCTCATGTTTTCTGACCCAGGGAGAGAAGCTGCACCCAGACCTTCTCAGTGTCACCAGCGAGCAAGCAGGGGAATCGAAGAGCAAATTTCCAAAAGTCCATTGTTTGTTGTTTTTGAGAAGAGACCGCTAATGACGTAAAGTCTGGCTTCCTCGTCATGTGTCGGGTATTGGGAATCTATAATGGGAATCAAAAGTCACTCGGTCGTCTCAAAGGCCCGAAGGTGATTCCAACCGCCTGTACAGTATACAGGATTCAGAGTAACCCAAGTGGAGATAATGGCATCTGTGACAATGAATCGACCGAGATTTTGTTAACTAATTTCTCACCATTCATAATTTTGCTTTTCTCTACTACACTTGGGCCAACTGTAATGTCCCTCCCTGCTCTGAGTGTGTGGTGTTTACATATTTTCCCCAAGTTGTTTCCTACCGGACCCCCAGTTTTGACCCGCAGTCGGGAAGAAGTGCAGTGAGGTGAATTAGTGCGAGTGTGCGTGTGAATCTGTATGACTGGCATCCCGTCCAGGCCCCCCACCCCCACCCCGTGCTACCTAGGATAGGCTCCAGACCCCCTGTGACCCTGCACGGGATAATGTAGCTGGAAAATGGTTGGATCGATGGACTTGGAGTAATGCAGAAAAGGAATTAAAAAAAAAGGGACAAGTATTCAAAAGCCTCCTTCAGCGGGTCGTGTCTGTCAAGGCAGCCTGGAATGGGATCAGTTTGTCTCTTCTCAGGCTTGTGGCAACTGTTGAAGTTGGACTCGATCCAGGGAACGCAACCACTGTGGGCACACAGTGGGACAAGGTGACCCAGATATCAGGCTGGAAAAACAGCAGAAGATGAACGGCACGCCCGCACTGGAAGCTGCTTCGGTCGGCATGGAAGGTTAACGAAGACAAATACGATTTCTATCGCACTTTACTAGACTGATTGGCGCGATTGAGTCACCTGGCCGGTGCTGTATGGTACCTTTATAGTCAGGGGAGAGGTTTTGAAACTTACTTAGTATAATATTCAACAGTATTACACACAACAAACAGAGCAACCCTAAAGCAACTGCGTTAATAATCTGTATTTTGTAGCTAATTGCCAAATACTGCCGTTTATCAGAAAAGCGATGTTTGCGTTGAAAATTAAAACATGCTTTACTATAGTACTTTGTTAGAAATATGTTTTTTTGTAAGTAAAATTAAGAGCGATTTCGTGTTTGCTGGCCCTTGTGCCGGTATTGTTTGAACTTCGGAAACCTCTCCACGGTTCTGTCACAGATGCCCACCTCTCTTGGTTTCCGTTGGGAGAAGTTCGGTGTTTTCCTCCACCAGCCTCAGTCTTATAATCTCATAAATACTTCACCTCAAATAAATTATTTAAAAAAAATTCCAGTCTCTTCAAGTCTTCTTCTTGCTGTCACCCAGTATGTTCATTCACTATCCTCCAGTATGTTTTTTTTATTCATTCATTTTATCTTGCACTTTTCTAAAATATATTTGCACCGTACATATTGACTCACAACTGAAGACTGACACCTTTGTATGTATGAATTCTCTTTGAATGTCTAAGAAATGTAACTATACAATTTTGTTCTAAAGAGCTTAAATTCTTAAATTCTGGCTTTTATTGCATGTTTAATATCTTTGCAGGGCAGAGGCCTAAATTTGAAGTAATATATGATGCATAATCAACATATTATGGATTTTTCTATATCATTCCGAAGATCAAGCAGCAGAGAGTAACATCACACACACTTGTGAGGGACTCGATAAAGACTGGAGTATATCACCAAGGTCAGACATTTGGTAGTTTTATGGAGTCTTTAAGACATCAAGGTGCCTCCAGTGCTATAAATCAGGATTGCAGAGGGGTTCAAATAGCATAACCTCCGTGCCCATGGAAGGTTTCTCTGCATTTTATAATCACAGTCAAGTCAGGGTCCTAGGGATGATGGGATACGGCGAACTGTATCCAGCTGTGAGCGATACTGAGGTCAAAGGTCTTGGGGTTAAAGGTCATGGCATGTGGGACCAAACCACTCCCACAGGTGGTGATACAGATACATGCATTGGCTCATCATCAGATGCTCCTCCTCAGCATCGCTGGGTTTATTATCTTGTTAAAGCCCCTCTATGCATTTAAAATGTTGCGGATTGCATCATTTCAAAGATTCTTTTATCGTTGTGATTCAAAGCACTGCCACACATTGGTGCATAACTTTCCGATTCCTCACCTGATGCAATAACGCTTCAGTTACGGCGTATTCCTCCGTGATTTAAGGGTGGAATGAAGTTTTGATTAATCATAAACGCATTTACTAAATAATATGAAAAGTTTTCACGTTGCCGCGCAGTCGAGACTAGCTTCTAGGGCATTGTAAATGGCAATCAGTCATGAAAAGCAGAATGGAAGCGGATTATAAATTAAGAACGGCAATTAATGGTCCCTGAATAGAGGAGACTCACTCCCACTCAACAGCACTTGAAAGAAATGAGGGCAGAGATACAGATAATGAATTCAGCATATCACGATTTCACAAGCTTTTTAATCTCGGCGCTCTCCCTACGGCAACAAAAGAGGCAGTTTTCTAAAAAAAGAAAAGCCTGGCGGACATGTACAGATCACCACAATTAACCGCGGCGTCGGCCCTCGTGCGGAACGCACTGTCATCGGCGTTCTAGACCAATCAACAGCAGGAGTCCATGATGTTCTGTAACCTCTCATTCATCAGAGCGTTTCATTCACAGGGGACACCATTTCATTGGCTGCTTCAAGTCGGTTGAATGAGGCAAACCTGGCTGCAGTGATTGAATGAAAGGGCAACGCTTTACATAATGCATTTATAATGCATTCATAGAACATTAATAAGCAGCATGAAAGTACGCCTTAATATGAGCGCGCTTAATGTTCCGTGCATGCACTCAGTGTAAATCATTACTAAAGTTTGTTATTAATGTATAATAAAGCTGCCATATCTCGCTCATTGAGAGTATCATGAATGCAATTCTTTAAGACATTGTTAAGGTTTACTTACATGCTATGAAGTGAACTTAATATAAAGCATTGCCATTGAAAGTAATATTTTCTTGCGTAATTAGAAGACATTAAAGTTGAGTAGGACACTGTGAAACAAGCATATATTTTAAATGCAAAATTTAAGACAATATACATTCTTTATAGCAACTGGAAGCCAGAAAATGTATGTTTGTGAACCAGTTCAAAGAAGACACGTGGTGAAAGGAGAATAGAGGTTTAAAGGCAAAAAACAAAAGACACCTCCTCCCGTTGAACGCCACACGCTACGCCCCACATTCTATGCACTGACCATCACACACTACACTGTACAGAAAGCAGGAATAAATGTGGCGTTGAAAACTGTATTTTCACATCATGCCCTCGTATTTCAAAATCTGTGCCTTACGCGCGGATCTCTGAGCTCTACAAAAATGGTTTGGGCGTCTGATGGCTGCCATGGTTTTTTGTCTACGGCCGCAACTGTACTCTCCATAAAATCTGTGAAAGATTCTATGAGGACGAAGGAACAAGGAGTAAATGGAAAGAGACCGACACCATAAAAATCAGCAGGAGTTTGAGGAATTTATCCAATGACCTCACCGCTGATCAAGAGCACGTTTAATCAGTCTGAATCCCTTTGGTATTTCTGCACGACACGTCTGGCAGTCTGCGCTCCAGTTTGGTGCGTATGGCCTCACTGCCCACGCAGAATCATCTGGCAGAAGCTATTAGCCAGCCAATCTGTTCTGCTATCTCCAGCACAGCTCTTGTCATAGACCAACCGCCTCCATATGTGTCTAGACCGCGGGTTCCGTCCTCTTGAAATATCTTATTCTGTGTGGCTCACAATTGAGACAAAGTACCCTGACAAAACCAACTTCCTAAGCCTCCCAATTTCAAGCATTTCTACCGATTTGTGCATTTTTTAAGCATGATCGAAGACTGATTGATCGATGGCTTTGTTGATAAATAAATATTGCTTTTTACTGACTATATACGAACTTGGTAATAAACATCAGTATAGGAAGGTTTGACTACAAGAAGCTGTTTATATGTAGGTACACTAAACAGATTTTGCTATAGGACGTCGGGTAACGTTTTACTTCGCCCTTCATAATACATTCATTATGCATTCATAGAACATTTATAATGCATTCATAGAACATTCATAAGCGGCGTTTATTTGTTTATTAAAGCTGTTAAGATGCTAGGATGAGAAGAAGTACTTCCTTGATAATCAGACATAATAACATTAAAAGAAAAGCACAACCATTAAAAGAAGCAATAATGTGCAATAATGAACTGTAATGATGAGGGTGAATGTGTCGTAGTACAAGTATATAGCCACATTATGACCGTGGTCACAATGAAACAGGCGTTCTGGAGCGATGCACTGGGATAAACGTCCTGTCGTAAATCTCAGCGATGGTGACCCTCTTGGTGATGCAGACCGACAGGTAAATATAGATCTAAACCCAGAGAGCGTTTCGCCTCTGTGATGAAGCTGAACGTAATGATGTCTATGCTATATGGGGTGTAAAATGAAAAACTGAGAAAACCACCTAAATATCCTCAATTTACTCACAGAGGCAGGAAAAATAAACAGTAAAGCCGTGATTACGGTCTCTAGAAAGACTCAGTCAGCTCTGCTCATGCAGACTGAATCAGTCCAATTAATCTGAACAGCTACCCTCGCTGACCGACAAACAAAAATTAATTAAACAATTAACATTTAAGCCATGGATGTTAACGCCACCGATAATGTCGTGCGAACAGAATTTGACTAATTAAATTTCAAGTGTGTAATGGTCCAATGCTGATGATCTTCCAGTTGGGCTGAGGAGTTGTACAGTATCCTTCACAGCGATTATCTAACCCCCTCTTTAAACACTGAAGTTTCCTAGGAAGTTGAGCTCTTGTCTTGCTACGCAAACCTCCCTAGTTACGGTGCATTCAGTAGCATTTCATTTGGAAGAGTGAGTAACTGTCTCTGACCCAGTACTGCTTAAGTGCTTGGAAGATGGATGAATGGTGTTGTCGGTAAAAAAAAAGCCACAAACTATCATGTATCATACCTTTGTATCCAGGGCTGGATGCCAGTGACACTCTCCATTATTCTTTTGCAAAATTGCCAGTTTGTTTTGCTACTGAGCAAAGACGTACATATGACCCATAAATAGTGCTAAAATGTATCTGATAGGGATGGTATGATTCACTCATTCACATCAGTGCACCAGCATAAAAGTTCACGATTCGATGCAATTTGGGATGAATTCCTTTCCGACATCTTTGCATCGGTAAAATCCGATTTATTATTGTATAATTATTAGCCCAATGCCTTTATTACTTAAAAGTGTCACCAATAAAGTTTTGAACAATAATGTTACATTTGGATTGATTCCGCCCCTCTGAACCATTTCTGTGTCAGTGCCATATTGGCTTGCATCATATTCTTTTGTATGACATCGTATCGTAAGTCAAATTGTGTTGAATGACACTGCATTGCAATAGTGGTGCATCGTGTTGCATTAGCAGACGCCTCATATGTGTCTTTCATGCACCGGATCATTGGCGTTGCATTGGGATGCATATTGCATTGGCCACAGTGTCTGAAGAGCCATTCCTTACAAAATCCATACGTCTTCCATCACTGTATATCTTATGTGAGGGAACCTCAAACGTGAGCCCGGGGACCCCCCCCCCCGGGCAGGACCTCAGCCCTTCACATACTCCGCGACAAACGTAAAGACAGCAAGTCACTAAACTAGCGGAAGGAAACCAGAGTAGCTGGAGAAGCCCCCCCGGAAACATTGGGAGAACCTGCGATCTTCACACGCGCAGCAGCGCACAGGAGTAGAGCCGGCCGCCAGAGAGCTGCCCACCAAGCCACCGCAACACCTCCTCAAGGACACAGTTCCTGTGGTTGGAGTAACAAAACCTTCCCATCCCAAGAAAATGCTTTATTAAGTCAACTTCCTGGGATCCTTGAAGCCTGCGGATGGTAGTTTTATTACTTCGCTGAGATAAACATTTGTATTATCCATCTTTATTGCTGTATTGAATTGCTAATTAAAACAGCTAATTAAAACCCTGCAGATTTACCTTTTCCTCTGGGTTATACATCTAAACCTGTGCTTCAAGTTTTTAGCAGCATATAAAACATTATGCATGCTGTAAATAAATGGGCTTAGGTAACACCTTAAATGCCACGGGGCTGAACACAGCTGATTGTGGATCTTCATTTGGACCCCTCCCATTAACAACAAGTGCCTCGCTAACTCCGTGTGTTGTAACACACTCATCCTCAGGGATACGCCATTGTATTATGGGGAATTAAGCATAATGGCGGGAAGACTGTCCCAGCCAATCGGAGGCAAGTTGCCGGTTCTTGGGTCGTTGAATGTGAACACTGTTGACTGGTCATGAACCTCCGGATTCAGCCCAGTAGGGTACTGGAGCTTCGCAGAGAAGGGGGTTTTTACGGCTGAATGAGCAGGGGAGGCGGCCTATGGTTGTATTAGCTCTGCTAAGAGCGATAAGGGGATATGCCAGTAACATCGAGCTGGGGGAACAAGTTGGCTGCAGATCAGTACGGGACCAATAATGGCTGGTTCTGTTGGGCTTGGTTGGGCACTGGGTCTGCTTCCGGATTAGTGTCAGCAAGTACATACCAAACGGTGTATCGTGAGATGTGTCTCCTTCCCTTTAAGGAGAGACACACGGACAGGCATGTTTGCAGTACGAGGATTGATTAAATTGCCGTGGCTCCTCTAGTGTTACACATCCTGCTTGATCGGGGAGGAGCAAACAGGTGAACGTGACGGAATACACTGGGCGTCTGTCTGAACGTTTCTCCCGGTTCCCCTGTGCCACACGTGCCCCCTCGCTGACCCCTCTCGCGCACACAGGAAGCGTAGCTTTAGTCAGCCTGCAGCAAACACGTGGGATTCCTCAGCTGCCAGCATCTGGAGCTCAAGCGTCGAGATGCGACTCCTTTGCTGGGGCCGTGGGCTGGAGTCCATGGCTGGAGGCGTTTGTCAGAAGAGCTGGAGAAGGTCTTCACCCTGTTTCCAATTCCCAGCCAAGTGTCCCCTGGCACTACCGTGATAGCGGATGTGGAACACACCCAGGAGAAAGCTTTCGAAAAGGTTCTCCGTACTGTGATACATAATTACCTACCCAGGTAACAGTGAACATTTCCAGAACTTTAGCCGATGTTACGTAATGGTCATCTCAAAGTTGGCAGGGAACATTCTTACTGTAACATTGATGGAATGTTATTAACAAAGGTCTGTCAATCTCAGCACAATAACATTACCTGAACATCCTTTTAACACAATTAATGTTGAAAAATATTGTTTTATAATAAAATGCTGGCTACTCCAGTGGCCAGAGCTGTGAAAACGCCTGGCATTTTTGGCGTCATGCTGTAAAAAATTCTACACGAACACTGGGGGTGATGTTTATAAACAATCAAAGGATATTACAAATATACACTGATGGCCAATGATCAGATAAGTAACTGGAGCAACAGTTGAATAAAGTTCTGCAATCTCTAGAAATTGGAAGTGTTTCCACGATTTTGGCCAGTAGTGTATAAGTGTGTACTAAGAACACACCATGCAGCCCTGAACCCATGACCTTAGAGGTATAAAATGACAGTGTCACCTTTATTTGTTTTATATTATTAATCTTACTTGTAATTGTAACATTTGGGAAACATTCATAGAATGAAAAATTGTTAGTCCTTATGAACTCCAAGTGCACTTTATTGAAAAAGTGCCACTTTATACGACGGACAGATATAAAATATGTTTTGTTACTTGGAATTTACCAGCACAATAGGTTCAGTAATAACTCAAATGCAACTTTAGCTATGCAAACAGACTAAGGCAAAATGTAGTCAGGAAGGACCAGGTAAATTCTTCCGCTGAGGATCTGGTTACAAGAGCTGACTAAGCCCCAAGCACTTCCCAAAGTCAAAACAAATTTTACCGTAGCTGTGCAAAACAATAGCATATACCGACTAAAATGTGAAGAGGAGACCTGGTTCCCTGTACTCTTTTTCCAAAAGGTTACACCCAGTGACTCTGTCATGTCCTATCAGAGATATAATGTCATGCTAAAGAATGTATATTTGTTACACAGCTTCTCCCATCCAGTCTCAACCAGTCAGATTCATGTCCTGAGCACCACATTTTCACAAGCGAGTCGTGCGACGACTCTTGTCCTGAAAAAAGAAAAGAAGATACAAAAATTATCAGACTCTTCGAAAGACAATCGATAGAACAAAATAACATTTATAATTCTGAGTGGAACCTGTATGCAGAAGGCTTGAGATTTACACGCTGACTTCTCTCCAGCAGGATGGAAGTAGGGTCGCCAGTCTTTTGTTACCAGGTGTAGAGTATCACAAGTGGCACTTAATTTCAAAAACTCGAGAAGCGAGATGCAACTATGATCTGTAAATATAAGCAAATCATTAATTTCTTCGACACTGGCGGTTCCTGTGTAGGTATGGCGGCAACTAAATGCATGTCAATGTGCCTTAGAGAAGCTTTACACTTCCAAAGTGACCTTCATTCTGTTTGGTAGCTTTTATCATTTTAGTTTAAGATTGCTAATTGCTTCTTCTTTTTTTCACTTCATTTTGTTTTTTCCGACGGCCGCACTATTTATTTGGCAAGGCCTTATTCCCTGAATGCTTGACAGTCTGGATCTGAGCAGCAGAAATGGCAAAAAAACAGTAGAAAAATGCAGATTGAAGTGCTCCCAAGCAAATATAGGTAGTTTGCTTTTTTTTTATTTCAAGGGTAGAAATTCATAAATCAAGAAAGCAGGAGATGTTCATGGTTTTGGCTGCATTCTGTACTGCAATTAAGCCTTTCCTCTTTTTGCCTAAATTGTAGCTACAGTTTGCTCTTCAAACGTTTAACTGGAAGGAACTGCCTTGTTCAGGAAAACCTTGACTATTTTGAATGGCCCTCAGTGCTTCTGTACAATGGAGTCCATGGTTAACTTAATCACAACCGTTTGTCCCCAAAGCTTCCGATTCACCAACACTGACCTTTTAAATATGCTTTTAAACATACTTTGCAAAACACGACTCAATGGTGCAGTGATACGTCAGCAATAAAAGTTAAATATACTCTACAGTAAATATACACTAACGGGGTCCACTGAAAGAATTCAGAAAGGACAAGAGGCCCAGAATGAGGTACTGGAGACTGGCCCCTGAAAGAGAAATTCAGGAAGTGAAGAGTGTTTTCAAGCCAGTAGAGGATCTGAGGTAAAGAGGAGATTTATACGCAAGCGCAACGTTTGAAAGGAGAATCTCAGCCTTGCTGGCACTGAAGTGGGTGAGATGAAGCAATGTTGACCTTTCGTTTGGGGCTTGAAGACTCTAACATACTGCTCAGTTCACAGGCCTCATTGAAGGCCTTGCTCTGCACTCCCTGCTAAGGCAGCCTTTTTATAGGGTAACTTATGACCCGTCACGCTTGTTCAGGTCATACTTTCTGTTTTCCCACCAAAAGGCTCTTTGTTCTCGGACGTCCTCTGTTCTGTTGACTTTGCTAACCGTAGAAAACACCGTCGATCAGAACGAAACGCCTTTCACGCCGACGGGCTGAGCTGAATCACCAGCGTAATGAGACCCGTCAAACTGTGCAGATAAAACTAAATAGCGCAGATCTAATGTGACGGTGTAAAACATAATTGCAGTATTGCAGCCTGTGTTTAATAAGGTTATGCACTGTACCATAAACGTGATGTTGGTAACACAGGTCCATGCGGCCAAGCACCCTCTTTACTAGATCTGGGAAGACTGTAAACATTCCTAATGATGAATTCTCTAATTTACCAACAGCACTCAATCACAGGGCAGATAAATTAGCAAAAACTGGTGCCAAAACGAATTTTATTTATTTTGGTTTGTTTGTTTGTTTGTTTGCATGTTCCTCACATCTTACAGTTTTCTCCAGGTTCTCCAGTTTCCTCTCATTGCCCACCGACAAACCGATCGGTTGCTCTAAATTGCCTGTAGACCATGACGGTGTGTGTGTGTGTGTGTGTGTGTCTGTGCCCGCTGTAGGACCGGCATCCAGTCCAGGGTGTAATCTGTCTTTGTAAATACGTAAATACTTGAATTTACATTCTTGTGTATATATATATCCTGTCCGTTCCTGTGCTCTGCACCGTCATCCTGGAGGTGTATAATTTCGTCTGCTTGATATGGACGGGATGACAGTGATGTTGACTTCACTTGAAATTCACTTACAATAAGTGTATACATCACGACTGAAAAGCAGGCAAATACAGCCGGAATGTTGCAAAACAGGCCAGGGAAAACAGAAATTATCATATCCAATAAATTGCACGAGGTGCCCAGCGAAGCAGCACACATTAGCAGTCATACGGACTCACGCGCAGCATTCCCTGTGCGGCCCTGTGGAGCTCGACGGTCGAGTATCAGTCTCTGAGCTCAAATCAGGTTCAAGTACCAGCGAAGCTGCACATCAGCCGGGCCTTTGCTACAAACCGGGGGGGGGATTCCGCTCTGGTCCGTAGATCCAAATCATAGCCATCGCAATACACGATGTGAAAACAGACTTACCGTGAAATGAAAGAACGCTCTTAATATTCCTGAGTTTACATATCACTGGCTGCCACATTAAGCAGAAGCCTTGTTATAATGTAATATAAAGAGCAGCTTCAGACACAGAGCAGGGACGAAGGCAGCGAAACGCCTTAATGACGCCCCTGGACACTGACCCAATGTTAAAATGTTTTCATTAGAGCCCAGATACATTTTCTCTGAAATATAGGCTCTAGGTTCCATATTTTATCGGTAGCACGAAAGTAATTGTTTTTATCTTAATGCCCCGGCCAACCTATAACTTGATTTACTAAAGCTATTTGATATTTCAATTTTTTAAAGAGTACATTAAGCCCTGTGGTAAATGCTCAGTGTGTCAGGACCGTATGGTGTTGATGCTAGGAATCGGCTCTCGTGGCGAGGCAGAGAGGGGGAGGGGGGGAGGGGACGCTGTCGATCAATTAAGTAACGATTTTCCCCACCTGGGGGTGGCAGATTTAAATTCCCATTCTGCAATCATTGAGTCGTGAGCAGAGCCCCACCATGAGTAAGCAGATTAATTCAAGTTGAGAATTAATTCAATTAATTCAAGTACTCTTTGCTGGAAAGAACATTTACCAATCCTTGTGTTTCCAAACCTTCTTGCTCTTCTCCTCAAAGTCAAAGTGAACTTTATTGTCATCTGAGCAATATTCATGTACCGAGTGAGACGAGACGACGTGGCTCCAGTTCTTACAGAGGATAAGATGAAAAAAAAAACATACAATGAGCATGTATTAAATAAACTGTAAATATGAGCTCTTATATTAAGTAAAGAATGTGCAATTTAGTCATAGGAGGTATTAGGAATGTGCAAATATTACAGTGGCAGACAAGTAGAAAAATTGTAATTGCAATGCTGGAATGTAGTTACACCTGCATTATTGTGCAGCTGAATAGCAGTAGTTTGAATATAAATATGAATATCCTGACAAAAGAGAATACAGTGACCAGGCAGTTTGTAAATGCAGTTTGGCGTGGATGTGTCTTGTGCATTGTGATGTGTAAAGTAAACTGCAATGTGATGTGTAAAGTTAAGTGCATAACTGCAAGTTCTGTTGCTATCCTACATAATAAACCCTTAGAATGACACCAACCCTCCTTTTGACTGCTTTATCCTCCTTGCACCCGAGTCGGGACGCTGTGCCATCGAGACAAAGAGCACCTACTCCGCTAACGGAGAAACATTGCATTAGTAATGAACTAACAGGGATATATCTTCAATATTCATCCATCTTCCAACTGTTTATCCAGTACAGGGGAAGCTGGAGCCTATCCCAGGCAGCAGGAACCACAAGGCCAGGGAACATTTTGGATGGGGGAGGGGCGGGTTTTGAACCCTAACCCTCACAGGTGTCACCCACAGTGCCCTCCCCCACCTCCCAATCGCACAAACCTGCACAATCAGCATTATTATGACGCTTTAGAACAAAGATGTCTAGCTAGCCATTCAAAATCAGTTCCAGTTGATATTTCGCTTGATGGGTTAGGATCCGTGCCCATCTCTGGAAGGTTATGGGTTCAAGTCTCTTGGCTAATAGAGTAGCCATTGTGTCCTTGAGCAAGGCCTTGAACCCCAATTGCTCCAGGAACTGGCTGTCCCCGATCATCAATTGTATATTGGTTTGGAAAAAAAAATAACAATCACAACTGGTCACATAATTCATTCTTCCCTCCGTTTTATATTCTGATCTGTCATCAGTCATTAAATCATCGTTACACATATCATGCCCTACACTCAAACACTCCGGAGTCACACAACTCTACCACACACGACTCCCACAATCCCATCTCCACGCCCCGACATGCATGCAGGCGAGCAGACGCTAACACACACGCCTCGCACACGCGTGACCTTCGCGTGTTTATATATGGCGAGGACGTCAGTGGTCTCCAAGTCCCCGAATAGCCAAGGTCGTCAGCTAAACATGGAAGCATTTAAAAATCATTCGCGTTCGGAGCGCAGGCCTGGCGCTGAGGCGGGTCTTTATGAGCCTGCAACTGTGGTCACAACGGGGAACTTTTATTTAAAGCTAGACAGTAATTATGTGGGACGACATGAGATTCCCTCCCTAATAACTGCCTGCGAGAATTTGCCTGTTATAGACTCTCGCACCAAACGAATGGATCCAGCCGTATTAAATTCCCTGCTGCTCCTGATTCTGTGTTTACACCTGCGCTTTTAAGAAGAATTCCATGCCTTATTTCTCTAAAGACTGTGACGAACAGGAAGGGCATCTCTCGAAAGGAACTGCAATAGATATGTGTTATTTTTTCGTGAATTTGGGCAGCACGATATGAAGGAGAATGTAAAGAAATATTAAATGGCGAGACTTACAGAGGCATGTTGCAGTGGAGTTTGATTTAATAAGAAGTGTTTGCAGGAAAATTGATACGTGTGAAATTTACCTTTATTACTTATTGTCATTTTGAGAGGGTTTTGGCTGAATTCACGAGAGCCGCAGAAAATCGCTCCAGGCCCCTTGCCGTCGCCAGTCAAATGCACCACAGCACCGCGGATCTGCCCAACAGCGCCGTTCCTTTAAATGAGTCCGACTGCTCAATCCTTTAACTGGGAGACCGGCTGGCCAAACCAATCTGAGTCTCTGCCTCATATTTTCCCCTGTGCTTTTTGCAGAACGGTAGCCTGTGCCGGAATGAGACCGCCCTGACCAAAGGAGACAGGGTCGGCACGCTGGGGAGGTGGGCGTGTTTCTGTGGAACTGACTTCGGGTTTCCAGGCGGTGACATGGGATATGGCGTCCTGCTCCATGTCGGTTCCCTGGGATCGGGGTGATCCGAGCCACACGTGTGTTTTGATTCTACGCGGTTAGTTAGTATTCAGGCACCTCGTTCCATCCTACGTCTGACGGCATCTGAAGTGTGAGGTTACACTGAATTTATAAACGTTTCAGAAAATGTGGGAGACAAAGCACGGAGGCTGAAAGAGGACCGGGTCTCCGTGTCCGTGGGTGGTTCCAGCTGCTTGTTCCGTGCCCTGTTTAGCTCCCATGTTGCTTTTACTTTTTTTTTTTCTTCTGAGGGAATCGTTGGACGCAGAACCAGTGGTTTGGTTAGGAGGGAAAATGTCTGACGTAAAAAGTGACATAAGCCGTCCAGCTGCCTCCAGTTGGTACTGAAAAAAAAACAAAAAAAGACAGATGAAAAATATTTTGCTCAGGTAAACTGTGCTTACCATCCACCTTACTGGAACAGCCTCCTGTTCCTATTGGTTTATTATTGGCTCCTCTTCTCCTGTCTGACATGTCATTCTGTCATTGGCTGTTTTTTTAAGGTAGCCACTTCCCCCTTAATACATCTCTTCTTCTGTCATTGGCTGTTTTTTAAGTAGCCACTTCCCCCTTAATACAGCTCCTCTTCTGCCATTGGTTGTTTTTTAAGTAGCCGCTTCCCCCTTAGTACATCTCCTCTTCTATCATTGGCTGTTTTTTAGGTAGCCATTTCCCTCTTAATATATCTCTTCTTCTGTCATCGGCTGTTCTTTCAGTAGCCACTTTCCCCTTAATACATCTCCTCTTCTGTCATTGGCTGTTTTTTTAGTAGCCACTTTCGCTTTAATACATCTCCTCTTCTGTCATTGGCTGTTTTTTAAGTAGCCACTTCCCCCTTAATACAGCTCCTCTTCTGCCATTGGCTGTTTTTTAAGTAGCCACTTCGCCCTTAGTACATCTCCTCTTCTGTCATTGGCTGTGTTTTAGGTACCCATTTCCCTCTTAACTCATCTCCTCTTCTGTCATTGGCTGTTTTTTTAGGTAGCCATCTCTCCCGATTGACATCTCTTTCCATGATTAGTCGCATGTTTTGACCTGAGGTTAGAAACCAAAGAATCAGGAGGAAAACCCACGTTTTGGGGGAGAGCGTGCAAACTCCACACACACAGCGGAGGTGAAAGGATAACAATGATCATGGAAAAATAAACCAAAATACAACATTTTGGGTAACCCTTAAACAGAATTAGTACGTCAATACTGTTCCACCACAGCACTGAAACATAAACATTCTAAATGGGAATTTTCCCAGAAGATTACATTTACATTTAAGGTTTCCCTATCTCATCAGTCAATTTCATAAATACCAAAGGAATCTATACACCTACGTGAGCCTTGAACAGAAAATAGCTTTTCGAAAAACCTCGCTTAGTCATTGAGAACAATCAGTTTTTCTAGCCGTAAAGGAATTCTGTTTAGCTGCTATGTGAACTATAGATACATATTTCATAAACTCTCATTGAAATTTTCTATCAGTGCGTCAAGAGATGGGTTAAACTTTCAAAACCAGCAGTGTTACAGTATGTCATGCAGTTTACTCCTCGACACTCGACATTTGAGTACACGTGCATCTTAAGGCTATTTTGGCCTTTCAGTCTGTTCAGTTTCTCCGGTTCTTTTATTCTCTGCGGAATTTATCATCTTTTATATACATTCAGTCGTACCGAAACACAAATATACAACTAATTAGACAGACATCTTCCCAGTCAGATCATCTTGAGCTGCATTGTACTTCAGCTAATAGTCTTTCACGAGCAAATAAACCACCTACTTCTGCTGGCACACAAACATATTTTGCTTCATGTATATTTTTCTTTATTCGTCATATTTTTTATTTTGCAAATTTGACTTCAAGGTCCAATTTACTGATTAACGTCTGGTCGAGATGGTGCAATAACATCACTATTGTATTCTCTGTGTGGCTGGGAATCTTGCTTAAAACCAGGCCATTATTTATAAGGAAAGTTCAGAGTCCTGCTATGTCTCCCAACTGTCTGCTCATGCGATGGCTGACATTTTAGCTGAATTCGATCTAGAAAACAACTTCTACAAAAAAAATGAAGTTAATGTCAAAATAAAGATTGCATAATGAAACCTATAATTTAGAAGCTGAACGATCTATCCCCAAATATTCTAACGGTAGGAGGCATGCTGAAGTAATTACATATTATATTCCTTACATTCTTTTGCAATATATTCTTTTTTGGCAATCGTGAACACAGCAGTTTTCACCGAAACAGCAGAACGTGTCTGCCGCTTTAAGGTTCCCTGTTTGTCTGTCTTTACTGAGCCAGACCCCAAGCCGCTGTCGTCTAATAGGACAGGAAGTTCTGCCGGTTTGGGTGCAGCGGCTCCGGGAACGACTTTCCGCAAACGCACCCAGGTCCCAGAGACGAGGGAACTTTGGAAATTCCAGTCATCAGACTCTGTTATTTGGAGCATAATAGAGACCAACATGTTATGGAAGTACGGGATTGTGAAGGAAAAAATGATACCGTTTAACCACAGAGGGCCTGTGTTTTATGGGAAAATATTTTCGAACTATAATTTCGCCGCATGCAGTATTGGCCATTTCTACGGCTGTTGATTAAAACTTGAGGAAAGGGGAGAAGATTTCATTATGCTGGGATGATTCCTGTTCAAACATGCAGCCTGAAAAGAGGATACATTATATATTATACATACTGTACATATTATATTCTGTGTTTGCAATGTAATGAGACCAGCAAAAGAAATCCTTGGTCTTGATATTTCTAGAGTAATTTATTATCTGCAGTGTGGTAGCAAGAAATAAAACTAGTTATTAATCATTATAAGATATTAAAACTAATCCAAGATGGGGCACCAAGCCATCGCAGGGCACACTGGCATGTGCCCACCTAGGGGCAACTTGGTAACTCCAGTTAACATCAGCATGTTTTTGGATCATGGGGGGAGCATGAAGACACGGGGAGAACATGCAAACTGCACACACCAGTAATGCTCAGATAACCATAATAGTGACATAATAACACTGAGATAAGTACTGAGACAAGATGTCGTTGCTGTGACGTTATAGTAACAATGGGATTATAGTGACAGCAATCTGACAGGTATAGTGAAAGTATAGAAGGAGTACCAATATAGTAATTGTAAAATTGTGTATAGATCCATCCATCCATCCATCCATCCATTTTCCATCTGTGTTTACCGGTGAGGGCTGGAGGGAGAAGGGTGTAGCCCTAGGGTAATTCTAAGATTTGTCCCTTAGGGGGGCCACAGCCCCTTGAAGAAATACAGGATCCCCCCCCCCAGGCAGCATGGGGCTGGGATGTAGCTTCATGGGAGGGGTACAGCTGGCATGGGATGCCAGTTCTGATAAGTAAAGCGAGATCAAATCATTATATACGATGAGATTACAAAGAGGCAATATAGTAACTGCTGACTGATAGCTACAGTTAGGCTACGAAAAGAGTGAGATCAGAGTAACGGTGAATCGATGCCGTTGAGTGTTTCCTGGGTGATATTGAGGATGTTGGGGATCTGATGAGTGCTCCGCAGAGGTTAGCAGCCTGTCAGGCCACGGGGAGGGTCTGTCTGTGACTGAAGCACATCTTGTTTCAATCGGCAGTCAGGACATGAACGGGACGGCATAATTAGATGGTGTAGATGGTTTTTATGTGCTATACGCTCCTACAGTGTTGAGAAGGCCAGCCTCCCTGAAGTATGCAGTGAGGTAACTGGGAGGTCGTTTCAGGGTGGGTGGTACATCTTAAATGCCTTACAGTGAGAGGGAGGGATTTCAAAGAAGCCAGGCTCGGTTTAAATTAATCTTCTTTCCTGCCGTTTCAGTGTGTTGTGAAGTAAACTCTGCCCTTTGAGACCAAGCCAAGGGCCCTGCACCACGCGGGTAAACGTCCCCCAAGTTAAACCCAACCGTAGCCCATCGAAAGAGTATCTGAGGCAAGTGCCCCCCCCCCCACTTCAACATCAGAGTTTCCTCCAGCGATTCTCTGTCATGACGTTTCACATGGTCTATGCACTTCCCAAATTAGCCATTGTAGGTTTGCTTAACGGTTTCTTTGTCCCACCAACCTAGAATTAATTATAACCATCTATCCACATCTATCCACATCTATCCACATCTTCCTGCAGATTCCCCTCCACCAAATCACAGCTAGCGGGGTGCTTCATGCCATGAACACATGTTAGGCCAGCAAAACATTTTCAGCGCCCCCTGTAGGTCAACTCGTGTTACTCTTCAGCACCGCAAGAGGCCGTTGAACGAAATCCATTGCGAGGGGTTAGAGCAGGGTGACGGAAAGGCTGGCGCTGATGTGGAGAAGGTCTTCAACAGGAATCTAGCAGGACTCGGGGAAGCAGGGTTCAGACAGGAGGGCTCAGACAGCGTTGGGGGGGGGTGTGGGGGGGGAGAGAACGGGTGGTTCTAATTATCCTGCTGCAGGGCTGTGGGTATGACGCGCTGCCAGGACGTCCCGAGACAAGCTGCACTGACGCCTCCGATCCTCGCCAAGGGTCTGTGCGCCCCCAACCCGCCCCCCCCCCCCTCCCCCGGGACTGAGCATGCTCCTTGCGGCAGGGCCTGGGACAGCCAGAGGGCTGATGAAGTTTCTTAAGCCGGTGAAGGGGAGGTAAAAAGCGCTTGTGGTTACTGACTCGCGACATCGTTGACGCCCAGAAAATCCTCATTTTATTTTTAACTGGCTCAGGATCTCCACGGGTCACCGGCACGAATTCGAAGAGCCGTTCGCAAAAAAAGATGAAAACAACCCTGACTTCTCTGTTCTCTTCCTCCTAATTAAAAACATGATCACTGAAAAATGGGTACTTAATGCCCGCGATTGTTTTATGTCAGATTTTACTTTTGAGGGCAGCCTCTCCGAAAATCAACACCAAACTGTATCTCCACACGGTTTTGGTAAAGCTTCACTGCATCTTCACTCAAAGTGCCTCAGGGCGCCTTGAAAAGATATTATGGGAAAATCTCAATTGTTTCTCCTCATTTCCACTGAACCTAAATCACAGTCATTACTTATATGAGCCCCAGTATCTCATGTTCGAATTTATGATCATACTATTTATTGCTCCAGTAGAAGCTTTAGGGGGAATAGCTCAGAAAATTCCCAGTGAACCTGTACCCTGTAAGTGGCGTTGAAGATTGATAGAGGAACAGTTCAGTTCAGAAGACAAAGATACTTTGATTTCAAAATGAGAATTCCAGAACGTTAAAATAAATAAATACAGATTTAAGCATGTTTTTACACTGGGGGACACCATTACTATGAATTGCTATAATGAGAGCACTTTATGAATAAGGCTTGTATCTCATGTGAGAAAAAGGCGGATCGGTATCCATGCCGCTGTAAAGCAGTCAGGGTGATTTGAGCAGGAAAACATACTTTCAGATCTTAATTGCTGTAAAATGGGCCCCTTTGTTGGACTTGTATGAGACTGTTATGCATTCTGTTATGCACCAGTGACAAACCATATAAGGAAACACGCTGCCATCCTATTGGTCGTAAGCCATTTCAAATCAGTGGCCTTCAGAAAGTTGTAAAACTGGTTATACTCATCAAAAATCGGTTTCTGATTAACTTTTTCTTTGGGGCGAGGCAGTGAGCAGCGTTGTCCGCTGACCCTGCTACGGTTTGAGGTTCGAATCCCATTCCTTTTTCCCATAATTGATACCCTTAAAGCATAATTGTGTGTTCCCTCGGTCATGCCAACATGCTTAGGTGGGCGTTACCCCCACCTGCGCTGCCTGGGATTGGTCGACATGCTGAGGTGGGCGTTACCCCCACCTGCGCTGCCTGGGATTGGTCAACATGCTGAGGTGGGCGTTTCCTCCGCCTGCCCTTCCTGGGATTGGCTCCCCACTACAGGATCCGTGCTTGATGTTTGGCCCCATCTGTAAAATGTTAGCAAAATGTGGTTTACATTTAACAAGGATAATATAGCTGTTGATCACAATAATAATGATATATAACCGTGTAATATGAATTACATCAAATAAAAATTACCGCATTAAAAAGCTGGAATTTCAAGTAAATGAGATGAAGAGGTATCGCCCTGTCATCAATCCATCCATCCATCATTTCATTTGTTTTCTATAATCCACTTATCCAGCAAGATTATGCAGGACACCTTGGACAGGAAGCCAGTCCATCGCAGGACACGCAGAAACTACTTCTGTTCAGTGACTATTGTATTTTAAATCCAACTCTGAGAGATTCACAGCAATACTAGTAAGAAAAATCCACACCGACGAGTGCATGATAAGCACAGTTACAATGCGCAATTAAAACAGAATCATTTGCAAAGCCTGCAATTACACAGTGAAATGCAGAACAGGGAGAGATGAAGGCTCACACTCCTCTAATGAACGCTCTAGGGATACGCTAGCTGGCGGCGAGAGCGACGCTGAGGTGTAAATAGTGCCCAAATATCCTTTCATATGTGTGGGTTGTGTGTTAACATTAAAACGACTCACATGCAAAAACAAAGAGAACGGTTGACTTTGATTTTCAGCTCTAACAAATTGGATTCCAAGAACAAAGACGAGTAAGTCGGAAAAAGCATTTGCTGGAACACTATGTTTTGTGTTTTGGAGTTTAACTCACAACATCTGCTATAGCGGCTCATGCAAAAACATGGTTTAAAGTTAGGAAACTGATTCGCGTATCCCCGCTTTTCTAAACTACTTTTTTTTACAGCTTTGGGCAAAATAATGCATTTAACTTTCTTTCACTCAATTATATTTCCCACTTTGTTGAAATAACGTTAAAGCCTTTCCGATAAAAACAGAATTGAGCCTTTGTGTGCGTTTATTTGAAGTGTGCAAAACACAATGGAAAGTGACACTACACAGAGAGCCACTGACTTCCTGGCTTACAGCTGTCAGGGATGTCTGTCACAGTGACGCAAGATTCTGGAAGAGCCAGTGCTCGTCACTGCCGGTGCCGCATTTAACGTGAGTCCAGTTTATCATAGTGGAAATGTAAAAGTAAAGAATCCATCCATCTTGTAACCGCTTTTCCGCGACAGGGTTGCAGGAGGGCCCCTGGAGCCAATCGCAGGCGACACCGGACACACGGATGGGGGGGCAACTGTAAAAACAAGGATACAAACATCATAAAATAACGACAAAAAACCTAAGCTAGTTTTGCCTTTTAAAGCCGCCAAGAAAAATGCCAGAGCTTGAGGGTGTGAGAGTCACATCAGCGCAATAAATATTTTAAAGAATTTCTCTCTCCCTCGGTTACTGGAACCGCTGTTAAAATGAAGGCACGAGACGGAGGTTTGTCAGTCTAACGGCAGTGCGTTCATGCTGCGCGGTTAGTTTATGCTGAGACCAGTCCAGACCAAAAAATCCAGAAGGAGAAAAATATACGTCTGCAAAAAATATTCAGGTTCACTGAATGAATCTTTGAATTGAAGATTAACATTTCGTACCAAAATTAGTGCATTTCCGTGCCCACTCTGGGTGGCGTGGTGGTTCAGTGGGCAGCGCTGCTGGCTCACACCTCCATGGCTGGGAGCTTCTGTCGCAGCTCTGCTCCGTGTTACTGAATGTGTGTGGAGTTTATGGTTTCCCTCAGGAGGGTAAATTTGCCCGGTGTGTGTGCAAGGTGCCCCCCCCCTTGTACCATATGCTGCCTGGAATAGGCTCCAGACCCCCTTGAAGCTCTGATACCCAGAGAAGTTTAGCACCACCTACCAATGACCGCAGACTGTCTCCAACAACTATGCGACTTACCACGACTCGCACATATGAGCGATGCACGTCGTGATGCATTATAGATAACTTCAGACTGCATTATAATGCATTCATAAAGCATTATAATGCATTCATAAAGCATTATAAACATGGCTATAGCTATTTATAAAAAGGCATAACACATTATAGCCTTGTTAATTATGCAATATGAATGCTCTCTGAAGCTCTCGTCTATAATGCACTATAGATATTGTTATAATGCAGTACAAAGCATCCTTAATGCTTATGTCAACCATTATAATGTATTATGAAGGTATCTATAGATACATATTCAAAAATGTAGTCTTACTTAAGATTTTTTTTGATTACAAGATTTAAGCAAAAGATTCGTCTTGGATCCTGGACTCATCATGCATTTTGGACTTCAGAGACGCTTACAGGCAATGTTCTAAACATGGGTATTTTCAAAGCAAAAATTCAGCTCTCGCTTAGAAGCGGCCTGATCAGGTTTCGCCTGGACGAGCACTGGGGACCGCAGTAAGCAGGAAGTGGCAAACAGCACTGAAGCTGTGATGTGGCTGAGAGGAACTTCAGCCTCGAAGCTGACGGCGGTGTTGGTTGGACATTGTAAATCTAGTGGAGATGCAAAAATTTGGTGGAGCTGAGTAAGAGGGAGGATGTGGTGGAGATATTTGAGCTTCTGCTAATGGTACTGGAGGAGGTGCGGGAGGCAGTGGTGTGAATCGAAAGCTAGGGGAGATGAACGGAGTTGCTGGTGGTGAAGATGGATGAGCTGAGGTTACTGTGGCGCCATAATTCTCGGGTTTCCCTGAAATGAACGTCGACTTGATGTCCCGGAAAACCGCGTTCTGGAAATCTGTCCGTCGAAAAACCCAACGAACCACGGCAAAGGTTATTGATTCCGAATCACAGAACATTTAACTTTTTTCATCCGTATTGAGCATTTCAAGGCTTTGCAAGAACAACAAAGAAAGCTCAGAGTCAGGACTTCAAAAGAAGCACCGATTCCCTCATGCTGTTAATGGTTTTCTGTCACAGGTCAGAGGTGACCTTACAGCAGCCCAGCACCATCCTGTACTCAACTTGTCTAAGCCTCCAATAGGGCATAGCGAAACTTCACTAATACGTTTTTCTGATTCTGTTTTTTTTTATCACAGATAAGGACAAAGCTACAGCCCATCTAACAATTTTTAGTTCCCAGAACGTTCTGGTATTTTTCGTTACGGGAATGTTCCCTCAAGGGTTGTTGATTGCCCTACAGTGAGCCAGGAAAGTGTTTCTAACGTTACTATAAAGTTAGTTCTTGGATGCATGTTTTGGTTTGCGAAACATTCGCCTAATGTTTGCAATGTGGGAACCATTGGATGACCTTTGGGCAACGTTCCTGTTTATAACATAAGAACATAAGAAATTTACAAACAAGATGAGGCCATTCGGCCAATCAAGCTCCTTTGGGGAGAACTTTAAAACTGATAGGTCTAATTTAAAGGAACTCAGGGTTTTAGCTTCCGCTACACTAGCAGGAAGACTATTCCATACTCTAACTACACGCTGTGTAGTTGTATTAATGTTACCTTAACCATTGCAATACATGAAACCTTAGAAAAGCCTTATGACAACATTCCATTTAGGTTCTCTAAATGTTATAGGAATGTTCATGTAACGCTGGAGTTTTTAGCTCCAAAAACGTTTGGGAAACGTTCTGATGCATAATAACCTGGAGTGAACACTCTCTAAATGTTCCGAGAAGCTTTTGTCGAACCAAGCACAGGAAAAGCTAACGTTAGCTGAACATTCCGTGTTTGCTGGGAGTTACTGGAGCGAGCGGTATATACTGGGGGATTCACACAGAAATGCTGAGAGGAGACTTTTAAATTGCGGCTCAGTCCTCTGAGACAGTTTATATATGTGCGGGATTAAGATCAAGGAGCCGAATCCCTGCGTTTCTCTGGCGCTGGCGTGACCTTTGACCCCCGGTTATTAGATTTATTTGTGAGCTCATCAGCACCGCATCCCCCGAAGGCCAAACCTTCCATGAGCAGGTGCAAAGGCCAGACCGAGAACCCAGATACGTCCTCATTCTATCTGGGGGGCGGGGGGGGCAGGGGGGGGTGAGGCATATAGCTTTAGGAAACCTGTAATTCCACAGCTGTATACTGACACTGGAACGCAGAAATAAAGTCGCACAAAGCTCAGCGTTCTGTCACCCTTGATAACGGATGTGGCTTCTCCTCGTATGGATGAGCGATTCTCATCGGCGCCTTTCTCAGTCCGTCTGCTTTTCCTTGGTCCATATTTCCTGTGTGTGAATTGGGTCATTGTTGCTGACCCTTCACCACAATTGCTTTTAAGCATTGTAATGCTACCCAATTATAGCCTGTACAATTTGAGAAGATATAGTACCAATGTTCCACACAGTACAGCGTTTATATGCCATCGTTTTACATTAATAGACATACAAAAGAGTTTGACTCCTTTGAATGGTGGGACTGATGTCTGTAATGTCCCCCTCAGTGCCAAACGCTGCCTTATCTCCTGGGCTACACTAGCAGCAGGCTGCAACCCAGCACTGGAGAAATAATTACAGACGGTAGCACTTGTTCCACCTGAGCCTGAGGTATACAAAGCGTTAGTGTCAAGGCCGGCAGCCTCCACTCACGGACGCATCAGCATCACAAGCCAAGCAGCTCCCCAGGTCTCACGGCCGTCCTATCAGAAATCCACCATTCCCTTCTCTGAGGGCCGTCCAATCAGAAATCCACCATTCCCTTCTGTAACACCCGTCCTATCAGAAATCCACCATTCCCTTCTCTGAGGGCCGTCCAATCAGAAGTCACCCATTCCCTTCTCTAACACCCGTCCAATGAGAAATCCACCATTCCCTTCTCTGACAACCATCCAATCAGAAATCCACCATTCCCTTCTCTGACTGCCGTCCAATCAGAAGTCACCCATTCCCTTCTCTAACACCCGCCCAATCAGAAATCCACCATTCCCTTCTCTGACGGCCGTCCAATCAGAAATCCACCATTCCCTTCTCTGAGGGCCGTCCAATCAGAAGTCACCCATTCCCTTCTCTAACACCCGTCCAATCAGAAGTCCACTATTCCCTTCCAGGCTCTGACCACCTACAGGCTTATTTCTGTCCCCCACAATGTTATCGTTCCCATGCAGCCAGTTGCTCTTGGATTCCCAAACGATCTTCCTGAAATATCTACCGCACAGGATTTTTGTTTGTTGTCCTATGTTGTCGCCCACAGTTCTTTTTTACAGTCAGATTTTATATGCATACTAAAAATAGAATAATGAGTAGAAAAGTAATAATAAATAATAAAAAAGATTCAGACAGGCCATGCTACTGAAACTCATCTTAAAGTGGTTTTCAGCTACGCTCGGACTCACAGTACAGACCCGGTCTTCTAGCGGTGCTGAGGGCCAGGTGTTCCCCGGAGGTCCAAACTGTTTGCCTTGGTTTGTTTGATCTTGAAAAATCTCGGGGAAAAGCAGTGCGGTCACTTACTGGCCTTTGCCTGGATTAATATTAATAGAAACTCAGAAATCCCCCCCCACCCGTTTGGTCGGGAGATGGAATTATACATTAAGGAAAGCAGTTCTGTTCTTTGGAGATTACCTTGCAACTTTCAGGTGAGTCTGAAAAGTTCCATCAACATCTATAAGATGTTTGCGGAGAAAACTTTTTAAGAAGCCCCCCCCGTTGAGGAGAATATTTAAGGAGGCTCTCTGTGGGGGTCATTAAGAGTGTATTCATGGCATACAGTACCGCTGAAGTGGCTCCGCCCCTTCTGATGACCCCGCCCCTACTGTTAGCCCCACCCCCAGGGCGACGCCCCTGACCGCTGCCTGTTAGCACTTCATATGAACACACATGGGGAGGAGAGCAACACAAGAGCGGGCGAGGGAGCCATCCGTTGGACAACAACAGGCGCAAAACCAATAAACGTAAAGTGCCGCGAGGAATGTCCACTTCCTTTCAGTCGTCTCCATTAATCTGCTCCTTCCTCTTCACGTCCAGAAGAGCCCCTTTTATGTGCGCCTCGACAGAGCCGGCCGCCCCGCATCAGGAGGGCCTTCTTGCAGGAAGGTGGCCCTTGGGGGCAGTTACCTAGAGAAGCGGACAATGGCAGCCCCGTCCCGCGGAAAGAGCACCAGAAGAGGCTGCGCTAAAGAGCCACTCGAGGTCCCAGCGGTGGGGGCGTTTCCCCCATTAACCCCTCGCTGCCTCCCACACGCCCCCTCCCCATTGTCACACCTCCCTCTCAGGTCTCTATCGCTATTCTGACAGTAAGGGCCCTTCTTTGATGAGTCATTAACACACAAAAACAGCCGCCGCTTTATTGATAGGATCATATTTTTTATTTTGTTTTCACATTTTCTTACCGGTCTCTCCCCAAAAAAAATTTGCTCTGTGGAGCGTTGGGAGGAGACGGGGCTCGTGGCCGTTGGTGTCAGACATTCGGCTTTTCGTATCATTTCTGGCCTGGTCGACAGATATAACATTGCACAGCATAGAAACTGTGAGTTTTAACTAGTTAAATCAAACGATCCTCTTTCATCACACTCATGTATTCCAGCGCAGCATGATGGCTGTGAGGTAGAATCATGCTGTCCTCCCGCAGGGGACGAGGCGAACGTTCCGTTTTAATACGGCCGATTGTTTCTGCTTGTCCATCACCCTGCTGTAGCTGTTTCAAGGCCGCATGTAGCCTGTCAGTTAACCGAAACGACCCCCTTTATTCTGTCACGTACGTCTCACACAGCCAAGGGGAATAATCCTATGAGCCTTTATTAATTAGATTCAGGTACTTAGTAAGTACAGCGGGACACGGACGGTTTCCAAGCGGCGAGGCTCTATCTGGCAGCGACGAGAGCCAGAGACGGTAGGGTGGCTCTCCCTCGTGTCACACCTGTCTGTGGCAGGAAGGCATGATGTCATCCCGTCGGCGCTGGCCAGGAGCGGCGTATTATAACAGCCAGGGAAGGATTCCGTGCGTCCGCAGGGCTGCCCGCTTCTTTTCCGCGAATCCTGTTTTTTTTTTTTTTTTTACTCATTTAGCTTCACACGTTAATACTTATTAGCCGCAGTTGGGCCTGTGTCTATTGTCTCCTTCCGTAATCACTGCAGCCTGGCTCTTAGTTCCCGGCCTGGCAAGCTCTCAAAGACATGAATTTCGCATCTATAGAAAGTGTCCCCTAATTACCTTGGAAAGGGTGGGGTTGCTGTTGGGG
>JAODKF010000055.1:6338047-6362266 GCA_026779585.1 Mormyrus proboscirostris | reverse complement strand
AACGAGAGGGCGGGACAAACGGAGCATGACATTCAGGAACTAAATGGGCTAAAAAAATTAACTAAGGTTATAGCGGTGTTTATTGCTATAGAAACTACCCATTGCCTCATGTTTGGTTTACAGCTTGTCCTAATTGTTTGCAGTTTTATAAAAAGTAATTTGAAAACACATTCTGCTTCCCTGCTATACTGTCTTGAAACTGAAATTAAGGCGGCTAACGCACTGTGTACGATCACCCTCATGTATTTACAGCTGTGGAAAAAAATGAGACCTCAGCATATTTGTTTTGTTTTATTTCTCAACTTATGGGTGCGTGTCTGTAAATGCTATATTTTTTTTTGCAAACTGCAGCCTGGTTCTCTGTTTCTCATTAATGAAGAGCTTCTTCTTTGTTTTATGGGACTTCAATCCTGCTTAGAATAGCCTGTTATAAACTGTCCTAGCAGTGCACTTCACACCTGCAAATAATGCTTCCCATTCCTTTTAAAGGTCACTTGTTTTCATCTTACAATTCATGAGAAACTTAGTATGTTTGCATGTACACTAAAAAAATCAAATTACTGCGTTAGTCTGACTAAAACCAGACTTTTAAAGTACTTGTTAACATGTTAGTCTGACTGAAACCACACTAAATCGAATTTTTCTTAATCAGACTAAGATAACAGATAATAACAGATAATACGATCGGGAGTCGATTTACTCCTGCATGTAAACGTTCAGTCGGACTCAAACTGGCCTAGGCGCTCTGCCCTTGCTCCACAGCCCCGCCCCCCCGGGGTTTGACCCAGAAGTAACGGAAGAAGCTCGGACCATAGCTGAGAACGTTCAGCATGTACGAAAGGTACAGCGCTGTAAAGCTGTACGAGTCACTGCTTTTCCACCGCACCAGGTACCATATACTTCAGGTATTTAAAAAAAAAGTACCAAAACTACGGTACTTCAAGGAGTTGTTTTTCCACTATCGTAAAAAAAGCGACGAATGACATTACAACACGAGACTGCGTGTTTTGTACTACATTCGAGAATTGGCTGTAGTATGTTATAGGACTGAACGAGGCTCGATAATAATACCCATATCATGTGTAATGCACATCCAATTGTTACATCGTTAGTCAGCTAGATTAAGGTGAGGCTTGTTCTCACCTTCAGTTCGGTATTATAGCACAGGGAGTGGAAGAGTCACCGAAACATTGTTACACTGTCATAGAAAAAGAAGAAAGTTTTGCAATTTTGATAATTATTCCCTTTCAATATAATGTAGTATATGTTAAAAATCAGTTTAAAGGTTACCTCCACTGCTTTTGCTTGAGCACTGTGTGTTCTCTGAACCAATCATAATCATTTATATCCTCGCTGTTTAAATTGCTCCTAGATGGGTTCGTAAAAAATTTATGTTGAACTTTTTTGTTTGTTAAATACCCCAATACTTATCACAACAAACTTCTAATACTGTGCTGTCTTAGTATATTATACAGAATACTTTATTTCTCATGCTATCCTGACCTTGTTCTATCTGTTCTTCCGACCAGATCTCAATTAAAGTTTGTGTCACTTCATTTGTCCACGCACCCATAATGAATCGGATTATTTTTTTACGTCTGTGATGTAATAGGCCAACTGGAAACAGCCCAATGGACAAGCTGAAAGAAGCCATATCGCCCCCTACTGTAGTGGAGTCTGACATACTTCGGTCAATAAATAGTCCGATTAAATGGCGTAGTCGAGCTATAACCGTATAACCGTAGCTGTGCATGTAAACGTACTGACTGTTGGATAAGTTAACGGTCATCTCTGGCATTAGGAAATCGCTTCCGCCTTCTACCTGGCTGTGAGTGTAATATTAGCCCACCCCTGATATTTCCTCAGAGCCCCGAAGGCAGCTACGACCTGAACTCGAACGACCCGGATCCCATGCCACATCCCGACAGCCGGGGCGATAACCACCACGGCACCCGCTGCGCTGGCGAGATCGCCGCAGCTCCTAACAACAGCTTCTGCGCCGTGGGCGTGGCCTATGGCAGCCGGGTGGCAGGTAGGCGGGTTGGGGTGATGGCATTGGGAGGTTGGAGTAGAGCGACAGAAGAAGCTTCGCTACAGGAAGTGAGTCAAAAATTCGGGTAGTGACAAGTCGGGCATCGAGCTGTATGTGAACTACTTCCTGGGTTCATCCTGCTGTTTCATGTCAATAAATAATTTACATCGACATTAACCTTCTTGTCATCACTGTGTGCTTCATCGTAAGGGGCGTAGCTTCAGTGAAATTTTTATAAGATTAAGATTGATATGCACTTTAATGACCTCAGGGAGAAATATTACGAAATTGACACTTTATCTTGATGGTCAGTGATGCCCTTCTTTCAGAATAGTGTTGCTTCTCTCCTTCCAGTTGCTTCCATCTTCCAGTTCGATGCCATTTACCGGTTAGGAAGATCTTCTCCTGTTCCATTCTTTAAGACCTGTTTTAAGGGCATTCAATAACCAGAGCTTCACCCTCACACTCTTTTGTCTGGCATCCAGGCCAAATGTCACAGATAAGTCAGCCCAAGGACGTGCGAGGTTCTGGTTGACCAGGGCAAATGCCACTGACCCACATTAATGTCAGTCCTCTCTCGCTTGGCTTGTATAAACAGTAGCTGTTCGACTGAATTTCTGTTTGCGTTTATGTTTGCTTTAAATTTGCAACAGCAACCTGTTGTTTGTTGCGTCACATGTCACCTTCCTGTTGTTGCGAGATTTTCAGAGAAGGAAAAAAGAAAGAGATGAGTTAATTAGAATTTCTTAATATTTAATGTGGTTGCGCTGGGAACTGAATTAATAATGACAAAGTCCCTTGTCAGTGAGTCACCCACAGCAGCTCCAGCAGAGGGTGTGGGGGCCCCACTGTGTGTGTGGAGGCTGCTGTGGGACAGTCGACCCCCCCATATTGCGGGGGATATGGGCACAGGCCCCCCTGTGATTTGGAAAACCGGGTAAAACTTTTTTTTTTTTTTTGTCTCCTTGGTGCCCTTGGCGTAAACATGCCTGGCCTGCTTCAAAGCAGCACTGTACATTTACTTATATACGGCGGCCGAGAGCAGCTCCCCGCAGAGCCGGCCCAGTGACCAGACATCTGCGGCATTGTGAGCGCCGGCCGGGCCTGTGAAAGGCGGCAGCCACCAGCAACACGGTGTGCCCGCGTCCCCCCCCCCCGACCCCCCCGGAACAGCTCGGCCCTCTCCCTGGAACGGCCGGTTACTCTACCGTAAACCCGTAAACATGCATTAGATGGCCTTCATGTCACGGGACTGTACAGGAAAAAGAATGTGACTCCTGCATTATGTGACTTACTGCCGTGGGGGGGTGGGGGGGTTCCCTGGTTGCCCCCCAGAGTCCAAAAACATGCATGCAAAATCATCCATAGGTGTGAATGTTAGATTACGTACGTTAACTCATTTATCCTAAGAGTTTATGTGCACTCCATAGGGACTTGAACCCACAATCCCATGATCAGCATAACTCTCTACTAATTAACGTACGTGAAGGGCCTTTGCCTGATACTGGGTTGTTCTCCGCCCTGCACCTACAGCTTCTGGGATAATCTCGGCACCCCGAGACAAGGCGAAAGAGATAGAAGGTATAGAGAATAGATGGATGCTAGCTTTGTCATCACACACTCTGCAATCCACTGAAGGTGCTCCCATGACCCACGTTTGGGTTGCGACCCCCCTAGTCGAGAATCAGTGCGCTAGTAAGTACGGGTTTGTGTATTTTTAGTCGGACCCAGGGTTTGGCTGCGACGGCCTCATCATGGTGCGGACAGGTAGCCCCGTCGTGTTCAGCCAATAAGCTGAACCAAAGTCAGCTGTGGACCGCAGAGGTGACGATATAAATAAATCAACCGACAGCTGTGCGGCGTACAGTAGCTGCAGGACTCTGCCTGAAATCTGCTCGTTCACTCATTCAGCCGCAGCGATCAGTGCGAAAGGGAGACGTTTCCCAGTTGCTTCGGAAAACCTTCCGTAAAAATCCTTCATCTATTAAATTATTCCATCACCTCCGTGAGACAGACTGGGAACCGCAAGGAATTTGTTTGTTGATTTGCACAATATCCAAAAACTGCAAAGGAAATTGCTTCGGCTGAATTTTTGATGCTGTCTGTTGTTATTCTGCTCCTGTTATTCATTTTTCGGCGTCCTGTTTGTTATTATTTTTATTGCGCTGCGAGTTATCATTGCCCTTTCAAAAAAAAATAAAAAAATTACAAGGGCAAACATGGCGCGTCTCGAAAGTTGAATTTTTATTTTATGGACTGCATTTTAATTTTGAATTTTGAATTCAAAATTTCCCTCCATGACAGTGTTTTAGAAATCAAAGAAATAGAAAATTAACTTAAAATGGAAGCGTAAGTCGAATAACACAGATATATTATCCTTACATAAACATTATCTTCTTACTCCTTGCTATAAAACTTGCTTTTGAGACATCCGGTATATTCTCAAGCATATGTTGGAAAACCATATTTTTCTTGAGAACTTCACGTTCGTATAAAATTAGAATAGTAAGTGGCAGTTATTGAGGAGAGGGAAATATTAAAGATTTTGACATCAGGGTCTTAGTTTTGTGCAAACCCCGGTCTACCTCACCAAATGTGGTTAAGGAAGGAACATCCGTTTGCGTAAATGTGTGCTAAGCGCCGAGCCTGCGTCTGCCTGCTCCGGTTTGCGCATAGAACTCCACACTGCTGGGAATCAGATATGCTGCGGTGAAATGGGTTGGCTGCAGATGTAATTGGAAATTAAGGGCAGCGTGAGCGACCGCCTCCAGGAGGATGCTGATGTCCTGGACTGAAACCGCGTTCCTCATCAGCAACGGCGCTAACGTCATAGCCACCCGCTACACGTCTATAAACACATAAACGGGCAACAACATTTAACAAGGGACTTCCCTCCATCTTCTGTCTGGGTGGTTACAGAGTCCTACATGTAGTTAGATCCCACCGATTCACAGTATTCTGCCCACACAATTCTAGAACGTCCAACTTCACGTTGAATAATAAAACTTCGGCGCGTAAAGAATATGTTTGTTTCATATTACAATAAAAAGGATGCGGTTATCAATATTATTGTTGGATCAATTACTGAAATCCATTGGTTTCCTTCAGAATGTGTTTTTCTTTATTTTTTTTCAGTTCTGCAATATTCAGTATGTTGAGAATATAATAAACCTCAAGGGAAAATATGTTAATGTTTTACTAAAAATGGTCAAAATCCATTTAATGTATAATTCCCTCTCCTGACCAGATGGGTGGGTGGGTGATTTCTGAGTTTCTAAATGGAGTTCAGTAACATTTCACATGGAGAAGCAGCTCACAGTTGTGTGCACACACAGCCACGCTTGCACACGCCACATGTAGACCCGCGTAGTTTATGTCATGTTCTCTGAAGACGAGCGTGAACATTTACAGAAGGCTCAGTCATTCAAAGTCTCTCATTCTGTATGACTTACAATATCCGCAACACAATGTGACTCACCTTTAATAAAGTTCAGCTGCAGGTCATGATTTGTGGCCAGCAAAACAATGACTCACATTTAAATAAGAACATAAATACCATCCTACAAAAAAATAATGCAGGGAAGTACTTTCATTTTCATAACCTTACAAATAAATAAACAACCATATGTATGTATTTAATTCATCTGATAAACCGGAAAGGATTAAATTCAGTTTACTGTCTGACATACAAGCTTATGACATGACAACAGGAAATCTAAAAAGTCTGTGACAGCAAAAATAATAGTGTGAGTTACTTAAAAATGCTGACATCAGTGCAACGTAACGCGCTGCTGACAAGACCTGGTGAAAACCTTCGTTTTTATAAGCAGTGTTTTTTTTTTAAAGGCAGACGGTCACAATGGCATCAGCAGGGATCGTAAGCAATGCCAGACAGGCAGAGCCAGTAACAGCACAGAGACAGACACAGTAAATAACAGCCAGTAACAACATAGAGAAAGACAGTGAATAACAGCACAGAGACAGGCAAGCCAGTAACAACACAAAAACAGACACAGCCAGAAACAGTAAATAATAAAACAGAGACAGGCACAGTAAATAACAGCACAGAGGAAGACAGTCAGTAACAGCAAAGACAGGCATAGCCAGTAACAACACAGAGACAGACACAGTAAATAACAGAACAGGGGCACACACAGTAAATGACAGCACAGAGACAGACATAGTAAATAACAGAACAGGGGCACACACAGTAAATGACAGCACAGAGACAGACATGGTAAATAATAAAACAAATGACAGGCACAGTAAATAACAGCACAGAATCAGACACAACAGATAACAGCTCAGAGACAGGCATAGTAAATTATATAACGAAGACAGACACAGCCAGAAACAGCACAGGGAGAGACACAATCAGTAACAGCACAGAAACTGACACAGTAAATAACAGCCAGTAACAGAACGGGGCCCACAAAATAAATAACAGAACAGGGGCACGCACAGTAAATAACAGCACAGAAACAGACACAATTAATAATAACATAGAGACAGACACAGCCAGAAACAGCACAGGGACAGACCCAGGAAATAACAACAAAGAGGCAGAAACAGTAAATAACAGTACTGATACCGTAAACAATAAAACAGAGAGTGGCACAGTAAACAGCAGCACAGAATCAGACACAGTCAGTTATAGCAAGACATCACACACTTAACACAGAGAGACACAATGAGTGGCACAAGAACACAGTGAATAGAACAGCTCTGCAGGAAATGAAACAGTGTTAAACAGGTACACACACAACAGCCAGGATGCAACCCAATGGTATTAAACAAAGCAGAATATACTGGCCGCCATAGTACTTAAGGTGCTGCCCACATCAGCATGAGGTTACTGGTTCAAATCCCAGTAGGAGAGTAATAGAATTGTGTGCATGAGGGTACTTATATAACCCGGATTTGCATATACCCACATACTGCATAGAGGCACGCCCATACACACGCACACACACTTATTAAACATATACGTACACACCCTCGCACTCATAAGTGCACATTAAAACAATTTCATGCACCACTTTTAGACTCAACGACCTGGTCTAACTATAAACATTTAAAGTAGAATTAGGCTTCATTCTTTGCAGTAAATCTGGCAGCACTCAGGCCAGTCCCTGCAGAATAAAACAGGTATCCTTCCAAAACAGTGACGCAACATTTTAATCTAATTTATTTATTTTTAACAGGAAGTTCCCTGGACTGGCTGGAATCTTCTCCGTGGTCCACTCTGTCTCATACCCTGAAAATAATTCAATACTAATGCCGCTAAACTAAATTAATAAATAAAACTATCAGAGGTGTAAATTAAATGACAGTAAATATAAGAATTTTATTTCCTGTTAGTCAGTGTCCCTCAGGTTATGGCACATCTTAAGTTAACGAGATTTCTAACAGTGACACTCCACGGCGCTCTCCTCTGAACATAAGCCTGGGGTTTAAGGCGTTTGTACACCAAATAAACTTTATCATCAATAATCTTGACAGCATAACAGAAAGCATTTTGCTACCTTCTCAGTGCCAGTAACAGTAACGATAAAAACAGGAACACAATGAACCAGACTGAAAGAGTGGAGCTCAGGATATAGATAATACCTATATAGAATAAATTACGGCATATATACGAATGTGGCTGGTTCCTAAGATACAGTAAGTTATGATATGCACAGAATGCAGACAGTACCAGGAAATAAATAGTGTTTTGCTTAGTCTCTCCATAATTTTAAGACAGTGGGCCCAGTGTGGCTTAATATGCATGAATGTTGGTTGTACGATTGATTGTCAGAGGACTGAATGATCAATGAATGCCTTTTTAATGCAATATATATATATATATATATATATATATGTATTTAAACTCATCTACACATCATCCAAAATCGCTTCGCGACCCCAAGAGAAACAAACACATCACGGTAGCCGTGTGGCAACAGGAGGAAGTCGCTCGTGGAACAGCATCTCTGGTCTCAGCTAGGCCCCGGATGGCGGGTTCGTCCTCGCCTCAGTCTCGCCATGCCTCCGCGGCCCCACACTTTACATACCTGGGCACAACCCCTGCCAAGCACTGTAAATATTTAAGGTCGCCCGTCGCCGAGTGGAAAGTCAAGGCCCCGGCAGTGATGTGCGCGCTGGTACGGAGCCCTGGCTTTCAAAGCTTTCCGCCGTGGCCCCTGACAGGAGCCAGAGCCTGCTATCTGTCTGAGGCCGGTGCCATGGCATGCGGGCAGCACATCCATCAGCGAGCGCGGGAAGCGTAAACAACAGGATCCAGAGCCTGGAGCGATGACACCAGCGTCTGCAGGGGCAGCGTGCGCCGGCGTGTATACCGCCGCCCGCTGCCTGCCCAAGGAAGCCCTCGCCGCTCTGGGCCGAGCCCACACTGCCTTCATTTATGGCCGTCTCTACGAAGGCCGTGAGAGGGTCCGCTTATAAGAAAACTTGCAAGGGACGAAAACAAAATTTGCGCTTGGATCCTGCTCAGGATTCGGCCGCGACGCAACCATGTTCCGGGGAGAGGGGTGAGGAATTATCTGCAGGCTCATCCTTGCTACACTCTGCCCTGAGTGTTGTGTCAGTTTACGGAGGCCCAATGTCTGCTCCCCAGGGCTGCTCTGGGGAAGGCTAACCCAAAGAGAGGCTCCTAACAGCTAATATAACCACAGTGTATAATCAAATTATAGGGCCTGAGGTGTCCTTAAGCCTGACCACGGGGAGATACGTGTAGCTCTGTTACTGTGTGAAGTACGCTGGCCAACAGGGACGACAAGCAGAATTGCATGTCAGCATCCGTCTTGATACATCTTAACTGTGCCTCTACCTACTGTATGTACATCAGCCATCCTTGGCCAAATAAACCAGATCCTGGGCTTGATTCTATTCCTATTTCTATGGCAGACAAACAAATAAAAATACGAATTCATCACGGATTCCAGATTCCGGATTTTTAAGAGGGGCAGAAAACGTAAACAAAGCATTCCGCCGTTTAGCGGGATTACGGAGAACGAAGCACGGGGTCCGGAGCGTGATCCACATTACCAGGCAAGCGAGAGGAACACGTTCTCATTCATTTGTCGTGGAACCACATGATATATTTAATGAGCGATTGGACATCAAGCCCAATGGTACAGTTAATAACTAGATGGACACCAGGCTGCATGACGTATCCCATAACTGGTCAGACATTAAACCCGGGTGACGTGTTTGCCGATGGCGGCCAGCGGCTCAGATCCTCAGTAAATATTTAAGCCTGTCCTTATGACTCCGTGATGAATGAAGACGTAGCTCACCTGCACAGAAAGCGTAAGCAAACACAGTGACACGACGCACTTGCAATGGCCACCCGTCAGAACAAGTTAAACATTACACAAATTGACGTTACATTTATTCCTTTAAGGCCCCCTTACTGGAACAGCGTTTAAAATATCAGCTTCCAGAAAAAAGCTCCTGGCCGGACCTATTATTGATGCTACGATTGATTCATAAGACACGTGGTATGAACTTGGTTTTAAGAAAGTCAATAGCTTATTAACTATCCTTTCCCTTCTGTGCTGTGAAGGTTTTCACCAAACAACGGCACACTGCGAAACTCAATAGACCAAATTGACAGAGTATCTGAGATCTCATACTTTTAGGGGGGGCAGCCATTTTAATTTGCCTGCCGTGCCCCAGAGCCCGGGGTTGTGGTGAGTCTCTTCTCTGGTGCCTTTCTGACCGTCGTGACGCTGGGCTGCCAGAGCTGGCTGCTACCCCTGATGGACCAGAGTCCCTGACGAGCCGTCCGCTGGCATGGTCTGCAGTTCCTCACGTAAACGCTCCAGGTCTCTGAAAGCTGGTAAATGCATGAGCTTTATCTGTTTATAAGCCGGCATCTCTACAGTTCGTACAAGCGTCGTTTGCTTATAATCCCTCAGGGTTACCCATCTGATAAAAGTACCTGTAGCTGTTTGGATTCATTGAAGGTTAGAGCAGGTTAACAGCTGAGGTAGCCTGAAAGCTCACACTATTGTCATTCTAGAGAGGAAGCTCATGGCGGAGCAGAGCGCAGCGTAAGGACTCTCTCTCGTTGCCTGGGTTGTGTCATAATTCCCCAAACATTCACAAAATCATCTCTACCCTTCCTCACTCTCTGTCTCTGTTCTGGGTTAGCAGTTCGGGGGTATGGTGTAGCTCACTAGGTCGGGCCGCTATGCTCGTGATCAGAAGGTTGTTGGCTCAAATCCCGTTGGCAAAATGATTTCACCATTGGGCCCTCGAACCCCCCCCCCCCTCAAATGCATTAGGGATTGGCTGCCCCGGCTTGCTTAAATGTGCATCACTTTGGATAAAAGCATTTGCTAACTTAGCCAGAGCCTTCTGCTATACCCATTCTGATGTAGCTCTCCTGACATGCAGGCCTCCTCAAACCTTCCCTGGGACATCAGGGATTTGCTCAGGACCAGCCTTGGGGTAACCGTGTAATCTACTTCGACAGGCCATCGGCCTACCTTCCAGCCTGACCCTACCTCGACCTCCACAGGCATAAACAGTTCATTCTTCATGGCTTGTGTGTGAAGGGCTTCTCATTTTGGTGAGAGATGGTCAATCTAGTGCTGGTAAATGTTCAATTATTGCGGCCCCAAAAGCAGGCTTGTTTTCCTGCAACATAATATTTTCTGTTTTCCCTTTCACTGGAAACGTACTATATAATTTCGACTTAGCCACTCAGTCTCTATTTTTTCCGACCACTAATTAATTATAATTCAGTGCAGTTCGGTCCCGTCAGGCCAAAGGAATGTCGGAGCCAGAAAAGGAAGTTAAGAGCGGGGCAGCAGTTGAGAGGGCGTGTGGTTTTGCTATAGAATAAGACCCCTCTGTGTGGCTCAAATCTTTTTTAACAACTGTTTATTTTACCAAAATCCCAAGTCCAAGGGCAAAGAACACTGGACTGAACTACAGGATGTCAGGGCCAAGGTGTGTGGAAGGATTTAGAAAAGATTATTTTCTGCTAAGGTTGGAAAATATGCCCCCTTGGTATTTTTAATACAATAATATTTGTAACTTTCGCTGTGATGTTTCGACCTGGAGCGACTCCGAGTTGAGAATCACAAGGCGGCGATATGCTGCGAATGCATTGGTGCCGCGGCTGTTTCAGCCGACGATTCCAGCGACAGATATGGCTGGTCATTGTTTCGAGCGCCGCCAGCGGGGCGGGGAAGGTGAAGGGCAGACACAGGGCTGTGTTTGTATACAGATGAATAGAGGACAGAGCAAACAGAACCTCTGTATGCGTCCTGAGGGGGACAGGAAAGTCGAAATTCCCTCCGGCCGGCAGAGACTAGGAGTTGCTGATGGCATAGGGGCCACGGTGCATTTGGGATGGTTAGGGAAGGGCAGTTGGGGAGTGAGGGGGTGGGGGGGCCCAGACGTGACACGGAGCAGCAGGTATCACCCCCCTGCCCTCCATAAATACGGGCCCCCTACAGATGGTAACGCTCCAAGAGTATGCTCAGAGCCTCCATACTGTATATTTCGCAGATGGTGTCGTAGTCATGACCACGTTGCCACAAAGGCGCAGTTCTGTGCTGACAAATTTAGCCCGGTCCCCGAAATCCCCCTCCCCATGCGGCCACAAGCCCAGACTGTCTGTACCACCACACACAGCACGGCACAGCACAGCCCAAGAGCCAAGCTGAACACACACTGTGGGGCAGCAGCCACTGACTGCCAGGCCTATCTACTCTATTTACCGGCTGCGTCTGTCTACTCTATTTATACACAATATCTGCTTTTGTCTTGGTCTGTCTGTGATATTTATGCGCAATAACTATCTACAATCGTGTCTATCTGTTCTATTTACACATAATATCTACGTTCAGCTCAGTCTGTCTGCTCTATTTAAATTTAAAATCTACACAAAGGTGAGGCTGATGTACTGTTTCAAAATCTTCTCAGGAGCAGCATGAGCTGACTCCATCCTACCCATGGATCCGCATTCAGGTACGTTAAAAATAACTGCTCAGAGCTTGTTATACCAGAAACATTGTATGGAGTTCGGAAAGTCTGTTTGAATGGTTGGGTCTCATTTCTGTCAGGCAGGTCTATTTCTAATTTCAGTAGCAAATGTACAAGTCTCTTCCTTTTTTTAGCCACGAATCGACAAGCCACCTCCAGATCTCAGTAGCAAATGAACAGGCCTTCTCCTGACTTCAGCAGCAGATGAACAGGCCTTCTCCTGATTTCAGTAGCAAATGAACAGGCCTCTTCCTGATTTCAGTAGCAAATAAACAGCCCTTCCCCTGATTTCAGTAGCAAATGAACAGGCCTTCTCCTGATTTCAGTAGCAAATAAACAGGCCTTCCCCTGATTTCAGTAGTAAATGAACAGGCCTTCTCCTGATTTCAGTAGGAGGCACAACCAGTCCTACTCACAAAATAAAACAAATATTAAATGAGTGACACAGATGTTTGCTGTTGCATGCCGGCCATATATGATGTAATTTCATTTTTACTCTGCACCTGTCAGGGTTGCTTATTCCTACAACTATCAGCGGCTGACAAATGGTTGACTGATTGGAAAAAAAAAATAACACAAAGTAAGAGAATCAAATGAGGGGGAAAGTGAGATATGAATATGTAGACATATTGTGGGATACAACATCTTTATATTTATTTGGGACAGCACTGTTTATTGACAAATATGCCAACATATTTGGATTAAAATAACTGAAACAAAAGCCAAGATTCTATGAGTTTACAAAAGGGTTTGTATTTTCTTTTTTGTGTCAGTCTTTTCCATTTTTCCTAGTCTTCCTGATGTTTGTTACATCGGTCGCGTTTTGTGGGATTCCCCTGTAGACTTGCACAAATTTTTTTGTTGTTGCAGCACAGTCTCAAGCCAAAGTAAGCACAGCGAGAGCATTTAACTTTTGTTTTTCTATGTTTATGGGGTGGTTGTTTATTGATGTTTTTTTTGTGTTGTGATTTGTTTTTTTTTCCAGTGGAGTTTGGCTGACGTCAGCCTATCGCTGTCACATCTGTGCCTTTGTGTTTCGTTGAGATCCATACCTTTAGAAATTGAAAATTGGTCCTGCTTACCAAATGGAGTTACCATTCACCAGCAATGCTGGAAACTGGAAAGATATATTCACTCTAACGATGATTAACAGAGCCGATCAGTTCTGTTTGCTGTTGAATACACATAGACGAGGAAAAAATACACAAGGCTTCGTTCCAATCGTGTCTCATTTTGCCTGAACTCAAGCCTTTACTGTTAGCTCAGTTAGTCTCTCACGTAGATCTTTTAAATCAGGTATCTACTTTAAGTTGGTAAGTTTCAGGAAATTTAATCTAAATATGCAGCGTGTACAACTTACCGAGCAGCAGAAATAGGGCTTTGACGGCTCTCTTAACACTTTTAAAAGACACAAGGCTGCTTCAGCAGTTACCCCGCCATAACCTTTTCCATCAGCACTACAAAAACAGTGTTTATTAATTGCGCTGTAAATCGCTGTGGTTAATTGATGAATCTCCTAAAGGACAGGAATCAGAAACAGAGCAACGATTTACTGTTTCGACACTCTGCACTTACAAAGCGTCTTTCTCACCACCTCTTCCCGGCTCCGTGCTCAGCCACTGACACTATTTGCTTTCCGATTTGCTTTATGGCTGTTGTCATGGTGATGTTTCTGTGGCGCTGAGGGTCGCAGCGTTTCACAGAATTTCCTGCGGTGTCTCACGGGCTGGGACCGAAAGCGGCTCCCGCTCATAATCGCATAATTGTATTTTAATGGTCTTGTGCCCTATAGCCATGCATGCACACGTCTACATTTGCTCTTCACCGCATAAAATGCATTTTTAAGTGGCAAAAAGATTTTCAGAATTGAATTGTTCGGCTTTTGCGTTATTTCCCTGGCGTTCTGTGAGACTGAGGTAGCAGAGTGGTTGTAACGTAGATGAGTGAATGCATGTAGAGTATTTCAGTTCCTCGGAACAGTTTCCCGGCCAGATCACACACCCGGTTATTTAAACACCACCCCACCTGCTGTCCAAACTGCATCGATTCCCTAACTCTGACCACGGCCTGGAAAAGGTCCGGGCAACACTCACAGCAACACAACGATGGACACACAACTTCCAGATACGTCTGCTCTGCCTCGTCAACCTAAAAATAGTACCAAGAACCAAACAAGCAGATTCTGCGTTCATCGAGGATTACCCCAGAGGCGTTCAACAGAGACAGCAGCCTCCAGATATGACATCGGACCACAGATCTCCGTCCAGGTGTAACTTTAGTGCAAAGACCAAGTGTTTCCTCAAACAATGGAGCTTCTGTATGGATGAACGCTCTACAATAACACTTTTATTGGTTCTATTAGCTGCGATCGCTATAAAAATTCTGCAGGAATCCGGCTCGGCCTTTTATAAGCAGACACTGCAGTTACTTTCGCCTGGTAGCAATTGTTTTTATTGCTCTCACTAAAAAGTGCATCAGTGTGATAATAAAGTACATTTGTGGTTATTTAAGCAAAGCTCACAAGACGAAGTGCGACTTGAATAATAGACACATGCATGCATGTGTGTGTACATGTATGTGTAACTATTTCCACCCTCGTGTGGAGATCTTAAGGCAAAATGAAAACTGCGAAAAGACGACCTCGTGACGTCCTTCTTCGGGGTGGCGAAAAGCTGGAACTTTCCTCGCATGAGCTTCACGCACCTCGCAGAGCTCACGAGTCTTACACTGCGTGGGTGTGAATCTGTGAGAAGCGCACACGCACGGTGAAAACGTTTCTCCATAAAACAAGCGTGGTGCTCTCAGCCACGAGACACACAGTCAGCTCAGTCAGTGACAGCTCCCTCAGAAATTCCCCATGTTTATTTGGCACGTGAACACCCTCTTCATTACATTTTCCAGCCCATCCTGCTCATTATCTACCAGCCTGGAGACACTGGAGGCTTCACATACAACATCTACGGTTAGCTTTATGAACACTGCAACAAGACAAAAAAATGCATATATTATGTAAAGCAGTAATCTGGATTCTTAGAGAATTTCCAAAATCCAGATCCATATGGGAACTGAGACAGCCTGTAATATGGCTGTTCTCGACTTTAATGGAATTCACCTGGACCTATGTTAAGAAAATGAAGTCCTTCTTCTCCTGTGGAGTTCTGCCACATTCATGCCATCTCATAGCCGTCCTGCCATGGAGAGGAGACGTGCTGGCGGATACCAGGAATGCCAACCAGACACCATAAAACAGAAAGCCCTTGTGCGGATCGGAAAATCTGCTGAAGCACAGATTTGCATCTAGTGTAGCCAGCACTGCTTCTGGTATCCGTGAATAAAATCGAGGGATGAAAAGGAGCTCTAGGGCCAAATCCCTTTGAAAACGGGAAGGAAAACTTCGGCCATAAACCCTCTGTGTACCTCACATAATCATATTTACAGAAATCGCGCCGGTCTGAGCTGTGTAGTAATTCTTCATTAGCTGATGCTGAGCACACGTTTGAAAGCCGCGAGATGCGATTTATCATACTCATGTTGAAAGCATAGAGGGATTCGAGCACAAGAGACCACGACGCCGTCGAGATGGCTAGCGGGAATCGTCCGCGTCGGACTGTGACTTTCATTGAGGCTTTCGCCGCCTCGTAGGGCAGTGTAATTGCCCAGATGCCAAGCTAAGCGCTTAACCATAATAACAGCTCTGTTTAATTGAAATAAATTGCCATCATTAGTCTGTGAGCGCTGCCAATCGAAAAGGCTCCAGGCTGGGCTGAGGGTCGGCCGGGACCTCGCGCTACGCTGAGAAGTGTCGACCGGGAGCCGGAGAAAGTCTCCATTCACCTTGGAGAGAGTTAACGAGGGATTCACGCTCGGCACACTATCAGCATCATCACGTAGCGAGTGAACCGAACGTTAAGGATCCCGTCAAAGCTAGCTAGCCGCTAATGGTGATATCGGTAGACGACCGATCTGGCGGCATTCTTTAATTGCGGTGCACCGCCAAACGGATACGCTTCGTGACCCTTATAATGTCCGTGCAAGGCTGCACTGCGTTCCTGCCGTCTATCCTTAAACTGATGGAAAGTCCACTTCCGCAAGAATTAAGTGTGAAAAGCAGATGCTCAAGACATTGCTGATGGTATTCCAGAGGGGCAGGAAAGAAATTACCAGTTTGTCCATGTTTCCTTTTATTTTCCTAGCTAAGAATTTTTGTTTGCTTTGAAAAGTAGCTGTCAAGATCAAGAAGTTATATAGCAGTTCTGCAACATGTGGCGCTAACATGGCAGTAATCGCTACCTTCACTCTACTCATTTTAAACAGAATAAGCTACTTTATTAACAACATCACTTTCCAGAAGTGATGTCAGGCGCAGCTTATCCAAAAGTGGAGATGACCCATATTTGCTTTCGCGGTATTTCGACATGAAATGCTCGTTTACGCCGTATTTCTTATACTTCCTGAAAGGCACTTGATTTGACCGGCCTGACTCCTGTTTCAGGGATGATGGAAACTGTTACTCAGCCATTAAGACAAAATTAAAATAAAAACCTTCTGGAGGACAGCAGGAGATGTTGTTTGTAGGGTTTGCTGTTTTGACACAGGCCCCCAGTTACAGCGTCGAAGCTGGAAAAGAAATGGACCTCTGAAAAAAGGGAGCTAGTGATTTTCTCCCTGGCCTGACCACACCCCGCCTGTTCTGGTATTCCCCCGTGCCCAAAACCGCACCCTTGACTTGCCCCCTTCTCCTTCGTGGTTTGGCTGCCGGTGCCAGTTTCGGGACACTGGGCTCCTCTAGCGCGCTCCCGCTATTCCCCCCTGGAGTGATGACTGTTGTGGCTTTAAGCACTGGTGCTCTGCACCGGTCCTCCGCACTGTCGCCGTTCAGCACCGATGCTCTTCCTCGGCGACTCTCCTTTCCACTGACCGTCCTTCACACTAATTCCTCCCCTCCTGCACTGATGCTCTTTCTCAGCGTTACCCTTCCGACGCGGAGCTCCGTAGCTTGGGTTCACTCAGAGTTGATTATGCAAATAAGCCTGAGCAGCGTAGCTTTCATTTCGCTAATGCACACCACTGCTTGTTGCTTAGTAGCAAGGAGCAAAGCCCCCTACTTCCTTCGGTAGAGAACGCCGATTAAAATTCCGAAAAAGTACCACATTGTGTAACTTCATCAAAATGATGTTTATCGTTGCAACGTGAGCTGTTGTTATTGGACAGAAATGATAGTTGCTCCTTCACATAAGGCCAGTCACATCACTCCGCCTGATGCCTTCTGTCGAATTCTACAGTCTAGTATAATTTGCTGATGTGTTAAATTAAGGACACGATGGCGCGGCTGATTTGAGTCACGTTCTGAGTAAAATCCCTGAGGAACCGGCAGCATCATTGCAGAGAGGACGTATAGCCGACGTACCAGCGCAGCGCGCTAACAGCAGATGGGTGTGTTGTGAGACGTGTAAACAGTTCTCCAGTCATCAGTCTGACTCACGCCGTAACTCATGTCAAAATAATAATGATCTCATTTCCAATATTCGAGGGCAGGAACCAGTCTCAGAGTTCACAACGGTTTAAGTGCAAAAAAGTTCAGAACCGCAGGCAGCATGTTACTTTGCAGAATCAAAAGGCAGTTCGGGATTTTATACTGTACTTTTGGCCAGGACAGGGATAGAGTAGGGGGTATGTTAGGGTGTGGCGATATAAGGGGCTCCGAATTGACGTGGGGTGTGACCAGGTTCTGGAAGTGAACAAGCTGAGGTGTGGTCACGAGTGGGCATGGTGCTATCAGGAATGCAGTTCACGTCATAGTTAACCCCTTATAGAAAATTGCATAAAGACACCAAAAGCTTCCATCCAGTCTGTTACTTACACAAGAAGGCCCCAAAGGGTTTTTATTTTAAGTACATCCATGAAATATCTTATAAACAACTACATGAAGCATTATTTTTTAATCAAAAACATTAATTATAATATTTGAGGTCTCCTTAACAAACACTCATTTACGTTGTTCTTCAATAATAATAATACTCTATAAATTATACGTATCCCACAGCTGCTGCAGTGACGCAGTTTTTATCACGTTGTTAATACAATGTAACATTACATGTGTAACGTGTCACAGACTACAGGATTATTTTTACTGTCTGCTGTCTGCCGTTTGTGGCTGTTTATTGTTACTCATGTTTTCTGCTCTGTGCATCTGTTATGGGTCTGTGAGCTGACATTCGAGTACTTTCTCTGCACCTGATACGTTTTTGTAAAATTACTGTACTTGTAGTCTTTGTTTCTCCTGCAACCACATGGTTACCTGCATCCCAGTATGGAAGAGACGCTTACAGGGGTTATTTAACGTGAGCTTTGCTCAGGGTTCAGTCTTGTCCGGTGTTTTCCAGATATGATGGGTCTGCATAATATACCTCAAGCAAACCTATGTTTAGCTCAGAAGTTAGAATTTGATGCTTCAGTTTGCTGTTTTTAATCTGTCTGAATTGTTCTTAGTTCGTCTGAGTGTTCAGAGTTCCGGGTTCCAGGTTCCGGTGTTCTGGCCTGTTTCTACCCCCGATTCCTGTCTCCAGGCAGGTTCTCATCCCATGTTCATAGATCTTCCACACTTGAATCCATCCTGCTGACAAACTGAAGACCCAAGGGGTATCCTTTTCCCACAGAGTCTGTTTCCAGCAGACTCAGGGACCACGGGACAGAAGATCGGCCTGTTGGGTTAGGGTTAGGGTGATAGCTATTTTACCTGTGCTTCGTGTCAGATATTTGTGTAGATAAAATGAGTTTCACAAAACTGTCCTGAGTCTTAAAGGTCATTCTGGATAAAAATATTCACCCAATATGTAAATGCAGATGATATGTAAGCAGTCCCTTTAAGAAGAGACATTGAGTCCCATGAGGTCTGTAGAAATGACAGAGATTCCTTCAGGAGTGACACTGCACTCCAGTGTGCTCTAAAACAGTGTTTGTCAACCCTGAGCCAGTGGTAGCCCAGGCTGTAGACCAGGGCTCTCAAACTGCGGTCCTGGAGAGCTACTATCCAGCAGGTTTTCTATCCTACCTGGCTTCTGATGAGCCACACTAGTTCTCAGGTAAATACCAGGAGCAGGTGTGGCTCATCAGAAAACCTGCTGGATAGTATCTCTCCAGGACCGGAGTTGGAGACCCCTGCTGTAAAGAGACTCGGCAGAGTTGGATATCTGCACATAGTCACACGCATGCCAAACTCTACATCTGACCATTTGGGGGGTTAGGGAATGAAGTCAAGGAATAAAATCCCATATTACCCTCATCCTGCATCGGAAGTAGCCCTGCTCCGGGTTCATCCTCGCGTGTTTCCGGGTGATGGAAGTGCTCACAGGATTCTGCAAACAGCAGAGGCTATGCGCTAGCTTAGCGGGAGCACCGTGTGCCGCCTCCGTCCCCGAGTCCCCTCCCGGGACACAGATGATGGGGAGCACAGTGCTAAGCTAAAGGATCTATTACCGAATTCAATCTGCGTGGCCACTGCGAGCTGTGAAGTGAAGCTCTCAATCATATTTTTTTTTTTCCATTTCACTGCTTTACATTTGACATCCTGTATGCCACACAGTCAAACAGGTGACTATCAAATGGTATGATTTAATGCAACGTTTTCACTTATGTAATATCAACTCATACTTGACAACTGGCGTCTGAAGTCTTGTTTTGAGCTAATTGGATTTAACTGATAATGAGGCCCTACATATGTGGCTGTTGCTCATTTAAGCATTTTTTTTAAATATTGCATTCAGGTGACGTAGCAGAATGTTCTTATTGTTTATTGAGCATCAAACCGATTTTCGTATAATGAAAACGATGTGACGAGTGTGATCTGTCGTTGGACTAACTGTGACTGATTGACAACTGGGTCCATAGAAAAGCATATCAAAGAATAATATGAGTCATGGTTTGGTTTCAGCTTTGGTCGGGCCAAAATCAGCCCCAAACCTCCAGCTCCCCGAAACACACGGAACTCCCGCATCATTGATAGGGACATGTCCCCACCGTTCATACCCAAATCTAGGCCCTTGATGTCAGTGACCCACGAGGGTGGAAATTCCTGTGCCCAAATGGCTGACTCAGTGCCGTTAAGAGCTATCACCCTAGCAAAAATTATACATTTGTGTGTTATATGTTCATTCCAACTAGTAGATTTTAAGCAATTAAACTGGGGAAAAATGTCAGGGTGATAAACGCCAGAAAACAGCAGAGGACAGACAACAAGAACTCCCAGGAGGGAAGACAAAAAACTTTTTGGGATTTACTGCCAATGGTCTGTTCCAGCCCTCTGGCCGCAGTAAGTCAGGGATGGAAGTCAGTGAGTATTGTGTAACTGTGGCTGTGTAGGCTGCTTGGGCAAAGGGCTCTTAATCAACGGAAATGGTCAGGTGATATGATGACTGAACAAAGTTCTTGAAATATTAATCCATTTAAGGCGCCATAAATATTTTACGATCTCTGGCACAAGCAAGCGTTCTGAGGGCATTTGGGATTTTACAGGTCCGCCTGACCACAAACAGAAGGTCTTTTTCTTTTTGTCATGGGGATTGCAGAGTTTGGAGCACAGAGCAGACACAGCACATCCAGCTGGACCGAGCCTGGAACAGTGACACAAAGGGCCTGTCCTGGCTCCATAAATGGCCAGGGAACAGGGACAGAGTATCAAAGGCTTGTGACACCCTTGGGACTCCTTCTGTTAACTCCTTGCTGAAGGTCACCCAGTTCCAGGGAATAGAAACTCACTCGTTCACTTATTTTGGTGCACACACATGACTTCACAGCTTTGCGAATATTAATGAATATCTGAATTTGTGGTGCAGCTTCGTCACACCAGATTGTGAATGTCAGTGAAGTATTTATTTATTTTTTTAATAGGGAATGAATACCCATTAGCTGAGCCCTTTGTTGGTGGGGTTTAGTATAATGTTTAGTTTAGTAGAGAAGCCTGGCCTGATATTATCGTAAGAGCTTTTTCCTACATAAATAATTTCTTCCCTGGATTATATAATATGTCCAGTAAAATTAAACCATTTTACTTGCATATAAACACTATAACAGTGGATGGAGACAGGGAAGAAGAGTCTTGGAAATATGCAGAGTGAAAATATACAAGGCGAACTTTGTCCAGCTTGAAATGGACTAATAAAAATAGTTTTTTTTTCCCATTTACACTTATTATAATACTGTTGTAACATACAGTACAGGACTTACAAGATTGTGATCAGTGTGGCATCAGGGAGGCAGATTTGAATGAATGAATGTTACATTTATATAGTGCTTTTCGAGACACGCAAAGCGCTTTGCAGAAGCACTGCGGAGCCGATTCAACCACCAGCACTGCGCAACACCCACCTGGATGATGCGTCGGCAGCCATTCTGCTCACCACACAGTAGCTAAAGGGGTGAAGCAGCAGGAGAGAATTCACCAGTTAGATATAGGGGATTGATTGGGACGGCAGATTTTGATAGGGCCACCATGGACAATTGTAGGCGGGACATCGGGGTCCCGCCCCGATTCTCTTGAGAGATACCCAGAGATCTTTTATGACCTCAGAAAATCAGTTTTACGTGTCATCTGAAGTACCTGCCATTTTTACAGCACGGTGTTCCCATTACTGGGGACATTGGGCTCCACACAGACCACAGGACAGGCTAACCTGTTGACCACACCTGCACCTCTTCCAGCAGCAACCCAGCTTTCCTAGTTGGTCTCCCATCCAAGTACTGACCAGACCCAAATCTACTTAGTTTCAGGTGGATGACCTGCTCTGAGCAGCACATCAGCATGGCTTTATGCAGATTGTCTCTTTCTTTCCATGTTTGTGCTGGTTTACTCCAGCGGTTCCTGATTCCGCTCTTGATCCAATTATATTTGATTTGGATGAACCTCTGGACCCTGCATCGCCCTGCAAGACTTTCATTGGAAATGACACTAAGCAGAACAACGTAGAACTGGGAGGTAGGAAGAGAAGGTTAATTGAAGAAGATGGGTGCAGATGAGTTTAACAAAGTCATGAGGAACATTAATAAAACAGATCTTTCTGCATCCGTACAAAAGGAACCCCTGTCACTGGTTTTCAGATGTGTGTGTGGGTGTGTGTGAGTGAACCTGGTGATGCACTAGTGTCTAGACCTTAATGTTCCCTTTCCCATGCATCTGCCTCTTAGGATACCATCTGGATCATTGCAGTCTTTAGTGAGACATCTAATAACGCAATGGATGACAGTGAAACTCTGAAGGGCCAGTCTTGTTCCATTGGTTGGGGAGAGTGCTAACCGGTGAGGAACATGATGAGACCACTTGAAAAGCACATTGGTGGCTTAAGACCGCGCACACCGCCACCAGAGCTCTGTGTGGGTTGAGTGCGATGACTCACTGGGCTGTTATTCGCTTATATCTGAAGTCCTGAGCACTTTAGAGTTACATGCAAAGGCAGGAGGCGATCCTATCCTAATCTCGATGGTTTTAAGATTCAAAACCCTGTACTAGTGTGCCTTACCCCTGTCCAAGGCACAAACAATCCCTTGATTTTTGATGACGTGAATAAGATCAAAGTATGTAGTTCATCGATTAGTCAAATTTTATTTTAATTTTCCCAAAAAGCATAAACCGCCTCGCACATTATTCAGAAGAAATGAAAAAAACATCATATTTGAAAATGGAAGAAAACCTGATAATTATTCCTGGACCCCTTCACTGTTCCACAATGGAGTTCTTTTTATGTCTTTAAAAAGAGAGATGTCAGAAATCGAATTGTGATGTGCACATCTTTTGACCGCAGCTGGCCTCACAGTGTCACGTGTCGAGCATGGTCAGGGGGCCTGGTGGCTGACAGCACTGAGGGGAACCCTTGACGGAGATGGTGGTAGCAGTAGATATGATCATCCTGAGGTGTCAACTTCTGGATATTGTCTGGGTGCTATCGATGGTCAGTGAGCCGAGGACCAGTGGCCCCAGGCAGATGGAAGAAGAGGAAACAGCAACAGTGATTCAGTCTTTTATTCGTAGCTAGCAAACATGACAAATTTGTAGAGTGTAATATGTAATACTAGAGAATTCCATTGGAATCAACCTATGTCAGCATAACAAATTAAAGTTAGGCAAAGAGTATATGGCACAAGGAAACCCATTACAGTCAAAAGCAAATCATAGGATGCTGTAGCTAATAAGTCTAATCATAGCCAATGTTAGCTTGACAGAACTGACTGCCTAACTCAGAGTCTTACTTCCCATGCTTGCCATATATATATATATATGTATGTTTAGGCAGTTTGAATCCCAAATAGAAGTATTACTCCAGAAAATTGTGATAGTAAGAGATTATGTTTTGTGCTTTCAGCAGTTTTTGAGTACACAGAGATACACAGAGGTCCTGGGAATGCAAATGTGTTAAACAGTGTAAAGTTGAGTTCTGTCTATCCAAGGCTATTCATCGCTCACATGATTCTCTTGTTTCTGGAGCTGCATAAACACAACATCTCTTTGAATATGACTCAAATGGCAAATTTTATTTTTTTTTTTTTAATTATAAGGATACATATTTTATACACACACATACACACACACACATTTATGCAAAAAGTTGGGTACCTTGGGCCAAATTACATATTTAGTCAATTATGTAAGAGTAAAGTAGTAAACAAATTCTGCGGGAAACAACATACTAAGAAACACATTTGCAAATGTTAATGTGCAGCTATTTTTTATTCCATGAATGACAAAACATGGGAACAAATAAAGGTAACACCTTTGCTGAAGCTCTCATCTAGAATGTATCATAGATACCTTCATAACACATTACAGAGCATCGATTATGCATTACAATGGTTGGTATAAGAATTAATAAAGCTTTACAGCATCTTATATTAACAGTCATATGGCATTATTGTACTGTTGATCATAATACGTCATAAGCTTCTGTGAAGCTCCCATCTATAATGCACTACAGATACCTTCACAATGCATTTTAATGGTCAGAGTAAGAATTGATAAAGCATTACAGCATCTTCTATTAAAAGTCGTAAGTCATTATATTGTTGATTATAATATTTCATAGGTTAATATGAAACTCATACAATACAATGCAATGGACTCAGCCCTGATGCACCCCATAATGACTGTTTCAATTCAATTCAATTCAATTCAATTCAATTCAATTCAATTCAATTCA
>JAODKF010000055.1:6291556-6301613 GCA_026779585.1 Mormyrus proboscirostris | reverse complement strand
CGCCGCTCCCTGAGCGTACAGTAGCTTCCGTTCCTAATTCGCCGTGGTGTGGGTAGTGGGGGGGGGGGGGGATGGTTGTCATCAGTGGCCATCTTTACAATCAGGGCCGCTCAGAAGAATCCCACAACGGGGCAAAGAAAAGAAGTAAAAAAGTCTTAAAGCCCCCCCCTCCCGCTGCCCTGCGCCCCCCCCGGTCCTTGATCTCCGTACCATAAGCCTGCCTTTCTGTCTCCATTCCCCCCAAGCCCCCTTGATAGTGTGAGGTTGTGAGGCGGCTCTAGATTAAGGACATCGTCTGAGGGTATTTACATCCGGCCGAGCCACATTAAACAGAGATTAGGAGTTGCACTCTGAGGCGCCCGCTACCAAGGGGGATGGGATTTACGGTCAGCGCGACGGAGAGCGCAGAGAAAGCAAGCATGATCCGCAGATGGGGCGCTTTCGGGGGTCGCGTGAGGGCGCTACGGCCAACCGCCATCACGGCACGTGGCTTTCCTGGATGTCTTCCGTATGTCCGAGGGTAATTAGCAAACCCCGGCCATGTTCGGCACAGAGATTTTCCACCGTTAAAGTGTAATAGCCCATAATAATAGGTGTTCCTGAGGGCCTGGATGACTTGCTGGTACGGTCCTGAGGGACACGTTTAAGAGCAGCAAGCTGGCTTCTAGAAAGCACAGAACGCGCTCACATGCACAGTCACGCGAGCATGTCAAACGGCGGCCAGAGGTGACAGACGCAGAAACGCGCTCAGCCTTGCGCATTCCCACGCAGCACGTTCACACGCCACCCCGAACACGTACACCACACACACATGGGTGACACGCGGTCTCGACATGCACGGACACGCACATGCTCACACGCTGGTTCTCACAATAGGTCGCCCGTTAACCACGAGCACAATTAGAACTACTCAAGGTGTTTTGCCAAGTTTGAAATGTTTCTAATGGATGGAACAAAAGAATAAAGTTGGCTGTCTGCTGGCCATCGCTTGTGGCCGTGTACCAAAGAGGAAGTGGCTGGGATGTTTTCGCCCCCCTGAAAGCTGTTCACGCTGAGGTTTGTCGTTAAAGGTATACGCCATTTGCTTTGGATCCACTTGTCGAAGTACCAGTTAAGCACCTGAATCCTAGTTTAACTGGCCTGTCTTAACCTGCCTGAACGTCACATCACGCGGAACAAGTCGGAGAACAACGCGCCATTATTTCCACAAATAACCATAAATTGTCATGGCGACGACAATGAAAGCAAATGCGATTAACTCCACCCCCCCCCCCCCCCGAATGACATGATAATGTTTTGAAATTATGTGAAGAAATGCAAAAACTGGAATAAGAAGGGAAATTAAATGTACGTCGAGGAAGATGATTTTGGTTCAAAGATAGTTTTTGAAACTAGTTTTCAAGCAGATTTTTTTTATAAATCAGACCACCAGTATTTGGTTTATTCAAAGCACCGTGTGACGTCAGGCTTCTCTGCATTAGGCCAGATACGCTCTCATTGAATTTAGGCTGCGACTGTGGGGTCTCCCTCATTTAGCACAAGAACACTGGGTCTCTCTGAGGGTCCACTCAGCTCACAGGTCCATATTATAGACCTTTTCACATGGGCAACGTCGAACAGGAGATAGGAAAGACCCCCAGAGAGCAGAAGAATTACTCTGACATGGGAGAAAATATGTCGGCTCTAACTAGTTTACCTCTATTCAGCATCCATGGTGCTGAATAGAGACACTATTATGGAAGGGAGACCAGGTATGACGGGGAAACATACAGCAGAGCAGCTTTATGGAGTGAGAGAAGCGCACAGTGAATCTCAGCGCTCAACTGGGCTGAAGCTGGATTGGAGTGGATCTGGTCTGGACTGAGGAAGAGCGAGCTGGATCATCTAGGTCCAAACTTGATCACGGAGGAGCTGATTGAGTGATCAAAGTGGGAAAAAAAAAAAACAGTGAAAAGTCTTACATATTCCTCGATTCGTAATGTCAAACACTTTAAGAAAGTTTACCGCTTGATATTCAGAATATCACAGACTACAGGTGAACTCATGTAAATCAAAACTGGAAAGAAGAGAGGTGCTGCTGTAAATGACATTCGCCACCGCGCAGTGAGAGAAGCCCGGCTAAACGGCTTGTAGAGGGTCTGAAGAGGCGTACCTCTGCCTCGCTGACCACGGTCCCGTGGTCAAACGCCAGCCAGCTGCGGGACACGCTGTGCGTAAGTAGAGAGCCCTGTAATTTCTGCACGTGCCGGTGCCTGAAGGTAAAGAGGGCCCCCAGTGCCTCAGACTCAAGCTAAGGGCTCACGACTCCAATTCCGCAAAGACAGTAGAGGTGCAGCCACTGTTGTCCCAACCTCCCCGACGGACTTTCCTTTGCGTCTGTCCCTCACACACGCTCGCGGCTGCCTGAACAGGCACTCGTGTCTTTTCTGCAGAAGCCGCCGCCACTCCACAGTCAGGGGGTTGAAAGAAGAAGGAGGTCAGTGTTGTGTGGGGCCTGAGGTGGGGAGACTGGGCCTCATTTCTTAAAGGCCTCCCTTTTGCGCACTGGCCTGAATCCCCAAGCTGTTTCTTCAGTGGAAGATCACGTAAACATGTTTGTTTTCCCTGACTTGGCAGAATCAGTAAAGCAGAGCCGACGTGGGGGTGTCCTTAGGAGGGGCGATTAGGGTGGGGCCAGTCTAGAGTCAGAGAAGCGGAACTACTGGGCGTCATGGCTAGACTAACGGGAACGGGCGTGAAGGAACACATACGTACGCCCAGGGCTTGCCAGGCGACGGGGATCGATCAGAGGAGAAGCAACCCCAAAAATTACAGAAACACCACCACTGGCGGCATGCTAGCATGGTGTTAGCCTTACCTTTTGGGCTGCCTCTTGAAATTCACTGGAGGAGTAGAAACCAAATCTAACACTACGAAGGTGTGTGCTTGGGTGGTGAATGCAGGTACGGAGGTCAGTGCCTCTCAATCCAGGCCTCAGGGACCCCCAAACAGCTCCCAATACACCTGTACCATTTATTCAGTCTCCTTCGTTGCTTGATTGTTTGGTTCAGGTGTGCTTGAAGCTGGGAGAGAGAAATCTGTAGGCTGTCTGAAGGAATCTCTAAGAAACACTGACTTAGTGTAACCAGCTCGATTAACCTGATTAATTCTGCCAGCTCAGGGCTCTTCGTGCACCCTGAAGGAGTTCGTGCTCACCTCTGCGCCACCAACGCCATACAGCATGCGTCCCGGGAAGTGAAAGCAGGTTCCATTTGCCTTTGTCTCTTATCGTGCCCCTTGCTGGCTGTCGTTGTTGTTCCTCAGAGGAGTTTTTGCTCAAGGGGCAAACCCAAATGTCCCCCGGGAAAGCGAAGCTGGAGCTCCGTTAGCCGGTGCCGTTCAAGCGGCCCTGCAGGCCGTCACTTTGAGCGATGCGTGAGCTTCACCTCCTCCTTGTGTAAACATGGGAAAAAGGCAGCCATGGTTCAGTGCCTTAGCCACACATGGGAGAACAAGGGGTTTCTAATCCTTAAAGAAGGATTTAGTGAAGTCATAGGTCCTGTGATCTGCGGCTCGCCTGAACGCCTTCCTGGCGTTTGTCCCCAGATGCAGCCTCGAGCGAGACGGCCTTCCTTAAGAACTTTCTCCTGGGACCCGGGGAGACCCTCGAGCTTTCCTGCCACACGCCAGCCGGGGCCCAGTCTGTCACCTGGCTGAAGGACGGCGTGGGCCTGTTTCCTAGCAACCGCACCTGGATAGGACAGCGCATCCAAGTCGCCAACGTGTCGTTCGAGGATTCCGGCGTGTACGCTTGCAGGCTGGAACCTGGCGGCCCACTGCTGAGTAACTACAGCGTCAGAGTCACAGGTGAGTCTCAGCAGCAGCTGTCACGGTCACATGTGACTCTCAGGCAGTCTGGCATATTGAATCAAGGATGGATCTCACCTCCCTGAGCTGAAGGTTCCCGCAGCTGCTGTCCATGATACGCACGATTGCATGCAGTACTGTCCAAAAGTCTTTGGCAGGCAAAAAAATGATGTTTAATGATGTTCATTTTGATGTAAAACTGACACAGAGTGTGTCAGCTTAGCCATTTTAAAACCTCTACTAAAATCACCCCAGTGTCCATCTCAGCTCAGTCAGCCACATATACACCGTGACTGAGTTTCATTAATTCAGTCAGCTGGTGGTCAAATATAAGGTAGACATGGAAAGGCTGAGCTGCCCCAAGGGAGGTTTGGGAACGGAAGTGGTGTCGCCATCCATCCAGATATCAGTGACTTTTTGGAGAACAGACGAGTTTTTATTGTTACTACTCATTTGCGTATGTTCTAATGTTTAAAATTTCTTTCTTGTTCTTGCCTTTTTCTGAACAAGTACACACTTCGTAAATAGCCTTAAACATTCTCTTAGACTGCCTAAGACTTTTGCACAGCACTGCACTTCCAGCTTGTAATTAGCAGAGGCCAAACTTGGCAGCAGAAATCGAAGGTAAGACCAGAGCATTAGACTTCCTATAAGTAGGCGAGACGGGAGCAGGACATGCTGAGCTCTGTCGGGGTAGGGCCAGCGAGTTCTGCTGCGTCTTGCCGAGATAAGAGTTTAATTCTCCTCTCGTATCGTGGCGTACGGAGCGCCGCATACAGCTCTCTGAGATTCTCCCCACCTCGGACCTGCCAGAGCTATGAGAAACATTTGCTAATTAACCGCCGATCAAATAGCTGGCGGAGATGTGGGCGTAGGCGGCTCTGGGGGCATGACTAAGAGTAATTAAACAGCCCGAGAACAATGGCGATGCCGCCCATGGGAATGTGTGACTGTTATTCGACTCTCGCTGATTTACCCGGCACACGTCACGGCCTCCCCGTGCTCACGGCCTCCGCCGCATTCGCCATACGTTAAGTCCTGTGCAAGACGTCTCAAGCAGAAAAAGGTGTTTACATGACCTCCGCGTCGACGTGTGTGAGCTTAGACATTTCAAAACGTCTCCTAAAAACACCCCAGCATTTGCAGCAACCGTCCAACGCGCCAATACGTTTTTTAACCCGACCGCTACCTCACCTTGTTCAGCTAATCAATACCTCACTGAGGTTTTTAACTAAATAAGATAATTAATTCAGTGAGCTGGTGGTGAAATTGAATGAACACGTAGGATGGCCGAGGTGCCCCCAAGGACAGGCTTAGGAACTGAAGCGGCGTTCATTGTCATCCGACTAGATATCAGTAACTTTTTGGAGAGCAGAAGAAATTCTTGTGTGTTTGTATTGTGTTACCGTTAATTTGCATATGTTATAATGTTGAATTGTGTTTTATTTCTGAGCAAATATACACTTACTACCCAGTTAAATAGCCTTAAACATTTTTTTTGACTGCCAAAGACTTTTGCGCAGTACTGTGACTAGGCTGCACATCATACACCAGAGGTTGGTTCTAATCTTAAACCCGGTACTGTTTCAGATTTAGGTCCCAGTGAAGTCCCCGTGGCCGTCAGGTAGCGTCGCGGCTTAGATCCGAGAGAATCCACAGCATCTCTCCCTCGCACAGCTGCACCGTAAACCTAGCCGTGATGAAAGTATATGTTAAAACGGAAATGAATCGAGAGCCATTCTGCTAGGGTGTGTATGGGTGGGGGGGCACCTCGCTTCGTCGCACATTCACGGCACCAGCTGAGCCTGTTATTGACAACTAATTACAAAGCAATTAGCCTGAAACCCTGCATCATTAGAAACAGATGGGATGGCGAGGACTAAGAGCGGCACACTGGAATGCTCCTCAGGCACCTAGCCAAGGTAAATAAGAGTTTTACGGCCGTGATCAAAGATGGACCACAGCTCCACTGTCTGGATCTCAGATACTGTCCAGTTACGCTTGTAAACGCCTCATTATGGCAGCAATATCCTTTTTGCCCAATTTGAAACATGTCGGTTCCCAACGTCTGAAAATAGAGTATTGTGTTCTTCTTTAAATATTTGAGCAAGGTGTCGGATATTAGAGAGAGATATGTGTCCTTTCGTGACTGGACTTTGTCCAGTTGCACAGCTCCTGAAGCCAGTCGGGCATGAATCCAACGAGTCAGGTACCCTCCGTGTACTTTTACAAAAATTAGGGTTTGCTTATTTATTTTATTTTTGCCCGAGATGCGAAAAAACTCTTACCCCGGTGAACTCTCCCTTTCTGACCTTAAGCTATATGTGAATGAGACGTTATTTTGAAGGCAGGAACAGAAGCTGAAAAACCTCTTTGCCTTGACAGCATTAGAACCTCTTTGCCTCGGCGCATTAGAACCTACGGAGAAGGCACCATACGGTCTTCATTAGCTGCACGAGGGCTTTTAAAAGCAGCTCCAGGGTCAGCAGCCGCTGATCCAAGGTCAGGCCGTGAACCCGGAGCAGCTGATTTAGAATCAGATTATAAACCCTTTAGCAGATGGTCAGATTATGAACCTCAGTAGCTGAACCTTTAGCCACTTGTCCAGGGTGTGATCTCATCAGAGCTCAGTGCGGAGTTAATATTAAAGGCTGGCAGATATTTTGTGCCTTGTAAATGCTTTAAAATAGATTAAAAATGACACAACACAGAAACGTCTGTTTCAGTCTGGGGAGAAAATTATTTAAATTTTTTTTTTTGCGTTTAAATGTGTTTGCAATTCGTGTGTGATGTGGCGTTTTCAAAGAAGTACATTAAAACGCGTTTCCATCCCACCACGACCCTCAGAAATGTGATATGTGCATCGCCCCCTCTCTTTGAAGATTCAGTGTCTTCTGGTGATGATGAAGATGACGATGAAGACCTGGAGGACGGGGGTGAGAGAGACAGTGTGTTCTCATTTTCATGTTTTCCATCTACACACAATTGCATGAAAAGTAACACTTTACTTAAAGCTGTCATCTATAATGCATTATAGATACTTTCATCATGCATTATAATGGTTGGTAATGATTAATAAAGCATTACAACATATTCTAGTCATAAGGCATTTTAGTGTTGATTATAATACTTAAGTATACATAAGCTCCAGTGAAGCTGTCATCTATAATGCAGTATAGATACCTTCATAAGCTCCAATGAAGGTCTTATTTATAATACACTATAGATACCTTCATAATGCAATGCAATAGTTAGAAAATAATTAAGGATGCTTTGTATTGTATTATGAATTGTATAATGTAGTGCATTATAGATGAGAGCTTCATAAAGCATTTGTAATGCATAATAAACATCATGCATAATAAACACGTGTTATGCCTTTCTAGAAATATTTATATCCATGTTTATAATGCTTCATGAATGCATTATAATGTTATATGAATGCGTTCATAGATTCTTACAGACATGGTATTCATAGAGTGTTACTGCTAGAAACAACTACACAGTGTGTGTTAGTATTTAACGTACGGCTGTTATGGACAGTTCAGTTTGTTTATTATCACTGTTACACGATCCGCCATACTATTTCATTGCTGGGCAATACACATACAATCACACGTATAAAGACACCGATTCACCTCCCTGCCAGCGGAAGGAAACAGTAGTAGCTGGAGTGCATCTACGCAATTTGAGGCAAACATGCAGACACCCAAACCCTGGAGGTGTGAGGCTATAGTACTACCCACTGCGCCAGCTGTTATTATTATTATTAGCATACAGGGGGGGTTGCTAGGATCTTAAAACATCCGGGACTTAGCCCAGAGATCGAAGGCATCCAAGGTTTCTCAAACTGCGAGCAAAGTTGTTAGAGCATCTGAGCTAAATAAATCATTCGGGGCCCTTGTCGAGTAATTCGGGGCTCGATAAGAGTCATTCGGGCTCTTTGAGATTCATTTGGGGCTTGAGTCCTCGATGTCCCAGGCTCATATCATGTCTGTTACTGCTTAATACATTGTTCTCAGTCAATCTAAACACTAATAGCATCAGAACGGTCGCTTTCTGACCGTGGTGTAGATGGCCTGACGCTTTGCATTTTAATCACCGTGTTCTCCACGTTGTAGACAACAGGTGGCGTGTCTGCTTGCATCTGACGGTTTTACACAGACTATGTTCTGCAAGGCAGCCAGACGTGTGACCTGTAACCTGTGGATGCGGCGGGTTTAAAGTCCATTGTGTGTTCACCCTTCGGCATATTGTTTCGTGACGGATTATGTCCTGCTTGAACTGGGAGAGTCACCTTGTGCCAGGTGCAGAGCGAAAGAGCTGGCCTGCCACTGGGATCCCGTGAATGCCGTCGCTTGGTCCCGTGACACTGCATGTTTAGAGAGGATTAGTCCAATCTTGCGTAATGTCGCTAATCCGGTCCTAATTAGCGCGGGTTCCCGCCACATTCGCACATCCTAGGGCGTCAGTCACCGGGAATCCCTCTAACTGGGCACAGGCTGCGTCGCCCCTAGGCAGAGCCGTCGATTCTGTGCTCCGCATCAACCCCCCTCGGTCCCGAGCATGAGGGCAAACCTCGAGACATGGACGTTGAGTTATTCAAAGGGAGATCAGGTTCACCATAACATGTCAGGTGTGTTTGATTTGAAATAGGTCTGGTTTCCAAGAGAACTGTCTTGAGTCTCCTTGGCCGCTGGCCAGGCCTCATGCCCCTGTGGCCCCCCCCACAATAAACAGAGGCATTCTGTGCTTCTTGCTAAGTCGGGGCGCCCTGCACTCCTCACCGAGCTAACTCACAATGAACTGTGCAACTCAGCTTTGTGTCCTTGTTTATATTGGCCAGAGAGCAAAACCAAAAATTCTGAGACTGCGTTGTCAAGCTGTGTTTCCATTGTGTCCCCATAGACCTCACTAAGCAAATACCCATTGCAATCAGGCGGGGAAACTTTTAGGCCACTGGTCCAATTAGCCCGATCCTATCTCCTGAAAGTCCGGCCTGGAAGACACAGTGCCGATAATGTGCATGCATGTGTGCTATATGCCTCAGTGACAGCCAACCAAGCTGGAACACGGGGCAGAGCAGCAGAGGAAACAAAGTAAACGTTGTGCTAAATGTAGAAGGATCCCTTAGAAGTGTAGTAAATTCACTTTTTGCCCATAACCGAACCATATCTCCACCCAAATACCCAAAAACAGGCTGGGATCTGTCAAAGCCTCCAGTCACAGCCCAGGGTTAGTTAAAGCATACAGTGACTGTCAATAACTACCTACAACGCCCAGTCTAAGCCTAGCAAAATGACGAGCGAAAGCCTAGGATTAGCTTAAACACTGATAAGCAGATTCCAAATTCAAAACAGATAAATGTTTAAGAACAAAACTATCTAAATGGAAAACTTAATTAGCAAAATGGAAATCAGAAGCCTGATGATCATTAAAAGTACAATTAATAAATGAAAAGACCCTTATTTTAAGGTATTTTAAGGTGCTAAAATAAATCAAATCTGAAAATTGCAAAATTTTAAAAAATGTTTTAGAATGAAATGCACCAATTAGCAGCGACTCCTCACCTTTCCCCCTTGTCAGCTTCCCTGAGAGACGCCGCCGACTGAATGGTTGGATTTTAGCTGTGAATTCTGGGATTCTGTATTGTCATGACCAAAGCTCTCATGTTACAACCAGGAAGTCATGCTTTTGGTTTCTATTAAAAATCTTTAATAAAGGCCTAATTTTAAGGCACAACAAAAGCATATTGACAACAGTATTGTGTCATTTTGAAAAATTCAATATATACTACCACCCAGTCCTAACTCAATGTCATAGTTTTTTCTCCGCTTTACAAATAAATTTCACAGCCCCCCTCTGTCCACGCCGAGGCCCCCCAGTGGACCGTGCCCCCCCCCCTCCCTCATTGAGAACCATTGGTCTAGATCCGTGTTTCCCAACCCGGTCTTCAGGGGCCCCAAGACGCATCACGTTTTTTGCTCCCTTCCAGCTCCGTACCAGGCGACAGTGTTGACCGTCTGGGGGTTCCTGAGGACCGGGTTAAGAGACACTGTTCTAGAGGACCCAGTTTGCTGTGGTCTGTCGAAGACACTAGTAGAACAATTGGCTGTAGACCAGCTGGGCTAAGATGCCTTGGTGCTTGCACCATTATAGACAGCTGAGTGCTGCCAGACATCTGCCTTTTAAGGTAAGCCCGGCAAGCATT
>JAODKF010000055.1:6260233-6275291 GCA_026779585.1 Mormyrus proboscirostris | reverse complement strand
CCCCCCCTCCCCAATGTTTCCTTTTTTTGTGTCTGCATCGCTCAGAGATTTAAAAAAAACAGTGATTAAGGCATTGCGCGAGTGCCAGTGACATGTCTTCTGCTTTCTGTGGCTTCCTGCTGCTTGACAACTAGTACCGTTGCCACACGGTTGACAGCGGACCTCCCCCCCCCCCAATGGCCAGTGCTCCCCATCCGTAACCCCTGCCCATGAACATCTCATGCCCAGCTGTCAGATTTGTTCAGCCATCGACACTCACTCCCCAGGACTCATAGTGGCCTCTCCGACGCCCCGAGGTCACCTCGGCTTAACGGCGTCTCCGGTCGAGCTCGGCGCATGGGTTCTATAACCAGAAGTCCGTGTTTATTCTAAGCCCTGCCGTCTCTCTTTGGCACTTAATTAAAATCTGTGCCATATTCCCCAAAAATTCCTCCTTGATCTTCCGCTGTAATACATCTCTTTGCTTTGTGCTTCCTTCCTATCTGTGTGTGTTAATTATCCCACTGTGTAAGCTGATATAAATCCTGCTGTCTAATTAAGCTATGAACAGACAGGGCAGTAAGAGACCACGGCTGCTGATCCTGAAGTTTAATTTTAAAGTCCTAAAATGGGCTCTGAGGTTCTACCTCCCAGTTACATCACCCCAACTGCTTGAGTTATGAATCCTAAATAAATACTTACTATAAATTGCCGGGCCGTGCCTTAAGCATGTTAAATATTCAGCGCAGAAGATTACAAATGATGTATATTATGATGATTATTTTAGTGTTGCGCTAGTTTTTGTTTATTTGCACTCCAGTCGCTGGTTTTTAAGAAACAAACAGGAAACACGGCGACGATATAGCGACCATATGGTGCGTTAACACCCAATTAGTGTAGCGGCGAGAATCTGCTGGTGTCACAAGAGCCATAGCTCTCAGTGTTGAGTGAGTTGATTTTCAAAAGTAAAAATGTAATTTAAACAATATAGATTACTTGTACACACATATGCACATCTATGCAGTTTCCGGCGCATCTCCCGGTAAGGGTAGCGGGGGGGGGATTGAAGTCTGTCCCAGGCACCATTGGGCACATGACTGGGGAACACTGTGAACAGGAAACCAGTATATAAACACATTCTCCCACAATTCATGTGGTGCAGCTCATATTTTCTGGGTGAGCTTATACACCGCGGCCTTTCTGGATCCGTATTCACCATCACTTAGTTATCTGATGGGTTGTTTTGTTCAGAGCTAGAAAGTTCAGGTCCAGCAAGTACAAATCCAGATTTAGATTTTATTTCAACCAACCAGTTGCGTATAAAGAGTAACTCACACTCAGTGCTCAACTGGTTGGTTGAGACAAAATCTTGGTCTGGATTTATAGTTTCTGGAGCTGAACTTTCCGCCTCTGGTTTTATTAATTGGAAGACCTTTGCCTGCCGTGGGATGGCATTTACACACACATACACATACAGCTGATGGTATCTAACACTTCTACAAAACCATTAGGCTTCCCTCAGCTACTGTGTCCTGCACTATTCCCATTTATATTTGTCAACATGATGACCATCTCCTTATTCAGACACTCAGAAGCAGTACAGCCTCTGTCAGATTTAATAACCAGCATCAGCGGCAGTTATCACTGCACCTGAATAATTCATGAAATAAAATAAATGATCACTGTACCGCCATTTTGAAATGTTACAAAAAAATGGTACATTTCTAATCCAAAGTGAATCATTAACATAAACTATCAGAATACATTTAAATTAGGGGTTTGCCGGTATGTAAATAAGAATGTTTTAAATGCAGATGTGAGTGGCTGTGGATATCGGGAGAAACACTGTTAATGTATTGAGTTATTATTTTTTAAGTATGTCTGCTGTCCGGACCTCAGGAGTACGTGAGATGCATGGATTCGCTGAAAGTAATGAATGAACAGCAGGTGTGCATCTGTCAGAAATATCAGAAATGAAAATCAATATTTTCTTTTTAGTAGGAAGGTTAAAAGTAAAGCCTCACTGGAAATGAGTTCTTCTCCAAGGTAAAATCATTCCTCGCTTGTTTAATGTGTTTTGGGACACAAACCTTAAGTACAAAGCGCCAGATTAATGTGCTGGTTTCAAACCCAACATGAGCAAACCTCACAGCTGGTAGAAAGCGCTATGTGATCCGCGACACGCACAAAGAGTGTTGCCTCTAAAATGATTAAATGAGCATTATCCTCATAAGGTATGTCACACTTGTGTATTTAAGGAATAAGCTGTTCAAATACTGAACATTGAGGTGCCAAAATCTCTTTACTGGGAAGCCAGTCGTCACACAATAGGTTCTGACCTGAGATTTCTGAATGTCCGTGAGTGTGACTTGTGTATTTCTGTCACTGTGGTCCCCATGTGTGCCTGCGAGGTGACACTGCACCTGCTGATTTCTCATAGGACTACCTGGACCTGTCGGTGCCCTTTGAGCAATACTCCCCTGCCTGCCTGGACTCCAGCAGCTCCTGCTCCTCCGGGGATGACTCTGTGTTTGCCCATGACTCTCTACCAGAGGAGCCATGTCTCCCCAAACATCACCAGAGCAACGGTGCCCTCAGGACGTAGACTCCTCGACAGCGCCACCTAGTGCTGCCCGCCAGCACCTGCACCCACCCGCTAGCCAGAGTTCGGCGGTCGCGGTCACACTTCTTGCAGCTCACCTACCTTCTCGGCCTTGTGGATCCCTCCACACCTCTCCACAGAAAGGCACCAGACGTCGGTTTTGAAGGAGTTCGTCTTCCAAGCTCAGAGTTAAGATTTCCGTCTTCTCATCTGCACCTGTTTCCCTCGACCCCGACCGGTTATACTGAAGCCATTCCGTGCCTAAACTAGGACAGAGGACAGGGTGGAAAATACAAGGATGTGTTTCTGATACTCAGAGGGACCCGCTCACAAGCTTGGAGCTCATCGCATGAACGAGGAGACTCTAGCCTTGTGTCACAGCTTAGCTGGTGTTCCCACGTTTGGAAGGACATAAAGGACAGAGTCGCCATCTCCTTAATAAAATCACCCAGACGCCATGCGGCGGTTTTAGAACAAAACAACACGACAGAGCGAATCCCACGGACACACAGCAGAAACTTCTACTCTGAGTGCTACAGTCTATAAACAGGGGTAAATTAATTGTCTAGTATTTTATCAGAAAGTTTGTATTGTAAATATATAAAAGAAACTATGTATCATATTCCTAAAAGTATCAGTGGACTTATGAGAAGTATACATTTTAAATATGTCATTTTAAAATTAGAGCATTGAAGTCTAGGATACACTGTTGCGATCATATATACATTTAAGCCTTTGAAATATTTCAAAAAAGTTTGACTAATTAACATGTATATTTGTAAAGCTATTTATAGACCTAACATATCTGTTCTTAAGGTTTTTAAAAGTTAGTATAGGATTTTTTACTGTAAACAAGGTGATTTTTTCCAGATTTTGATTTTATAACTTATTAACAATAGTAATAAGACAAGATATTTTCTCAACCATTTGATTCTTCTGATCTGATCCATCTTTATTTTGTTTACAGTTGAAAGAATGTATGAAAAGTAACTTACTGTTGCTTAATACATCCAAGCAAAATTAATCACCGGTTAATGAAAAAAGAGGGAGTGAGAGAGACTGGGAAGCTGATAGTTCTTCAGTTTTGTCCTGGATTGCAGTGTTGATTTTTTGCAATAATTTCGCAGCGGATAAATCTTGAATTTAAGCAGGTAATGACTGCGGCTTGCTGAAAAATTTGGAGGGGGGGTTGTATTTTATAAACCCCCAACCAAAGAAATGTGTAGAATAGTTAGAATTGTACAAAATTGTTCAAGATTTAACCACTGCCGTCTTGTATGAAGGCATGCGTTGTGGTTTAATTTCAAGGAAAGAATTCCACAAAGCAAACAAAGAAAAGCTATGACTCTGAATGGTCTTTATATGTGATTTTCTTAACTTAATGCATTTCCACAGTGAAAGGTTTTAAATGCTTTTGTGTCACCGAGCAGAAACTCGAGAGCCCTTTCAGCTCAGTTTAGGGGTCCAAAGACTTTCCATCTTCTTTTTTGATTTTTGGATCCAAATAATATGGAACCGAGGGAGAGTCACTGCTCTTTGCCATATGTAGGGGGGAGAGTCACTGCTCTGCACTATGTGTACTGGGGCAGAGTCACTGCACTACACTATGTGTACTGGGGCAGAGTCACTGCACTGCACTATGTGTACTGGGGCAGAGTCACTGCACTACACTATGTGTACTGGGGCAGAGTCACTGCACTGCACTATGTGTACAGGGGCAGAGTCATCACTCTTCCCTACATGTACTGTGCCAGGGTTGCTGCTCCACACTACAAGTACAAGGGAAGAGTCACTGCTCTTTATAACATATATGGGGAAGTGTCACTGCTTTACACTGTGTGTAAAGGGGCAGAGTCACCACTCTTTACTATATGTGCAGGAGCAGAGTCTCTGCTCTACATCACCTGTGAAGGAGCAGAGTCACTGCTCTACATAGGGTCACAGGTTGAAGCTATATCTCTGGCAGGGGCGTTTGTCTTTTGCCAAATAATTATAGCACATCTATAGTTAATCCTTAAGTCGTCACAAGTATTAAAATGTTATCAACCATCGCAAAAGGAAGAGTGACGTCCAAGTGGCGGAAAGTGTCCACCGGCTGCTAAAAACTGAAAACTGTAGTTGCAGCTACAACCCTAGTAGAGCTCCGCTTGCTTTTTTATTGCATTTAATTGGCTGTCTTTCAGCCTCTTAAGTGCCTAAAGCTCACACAAAAAGGGAAGAGACGGGCATTGCTATTCTATAATCTGATCCAAACGTAACAAAAACAAACGGCTGCCGAACAACAGGCTTGATCTATTAGCGTAAATCCTGGGAAATATAACGCAATGCACTTCGCAAGAATCATTCGGCTACATGTCGATGTCCTTTAATTTATTCCTTCGAGATGGGTGAAAGCTTTCCCTATGGTGAGAGTATTTTTATTCAGCGTCTGTTCTCCTTCATAAAGAGCCATCTATATGTTTAGACCTTGTGTAGCTCAGTCAAATTTTTTTTTTCTGTTTTGTTTTTTTTTTTTGCGTCTTTGCGGAGGTTCTTGTCAATATCGTTGCGGGTAAAGAGAATTGTGGGCAACCATTGCACTCCAGGTTCTCTTGCTGAAATGTGGCTGAGCGAGGGATGATGTTTCAGGCTTCCTGTTTACTTCCTGTTTACTACTGAAGGCCTCTTGACGGGTACAGTGGGTTTCTTACTACGGGAAGCACCTATGGTGGTTTATCCTGCTCGACCCTCATTAAAGTCCCTCATACCTTCTTATTTATTGTGATGTATGTCACACTTGTCCTCAGCAAGAGGACGGTGTGGAGCGGTGTCACTCACAAGCCTCCGTCCCAGCACGGGGAGCGGGATTCCAGGTTGCCATGGAGACCGGGCATCCCTCAGCTCAGCAAGGTGACCCCACGTCACCAAAGGGACACCGTAAAAAGTGCCAGTCAGACGAGCAATACTCTGTCTTCCTTCTCTCAGGCTGGCGCCGATAGCAATACTGGTCTAATCGCTTTTATTCCATTTAACTGTTATTGCTTTAAAGTCCGTTCATAGTGTCACAAAGCGCTTATTAGAAGAAAAAAAAAGTAATTTATAGCTTGAATTACATAACTGATTGTACATGGAGTAGATTTTATGTAGCTGTGTGATTTGTTTTGTAAAATTATAGAGATGAAATTCTTTTTCTTTACAGTATTTTCTTACAAAAAGTCATCAAATGTATGTGCATTCCATGCTCTTTGTCATTAAGAAAATTAAATATGTGATTTGCAAAGAAATTAAAGTAGATATCTTTATAATTTATCACCTCTTTAGTATGTATTCATTCATGTCTTCCGGGCTAAAACATCTTCCTGTGCCCCCCCAGGGCTGAAATCTGGTACTGTCTCAGTGGGGCTGTCACCTTGTTACTGTAACCTTACCAGCCTCACCATGGTACTGTTACTTGGCTTGCTATCTCTCATGCAGTCATGTCTAACCAGCTGTCTATTTAGCTGTTAAATACACAAAAACCTGCCTCAGAGACTGTCTGTAATTTGCATTCTTCACGGATGATGCATATTGCAGATGACAGTTCAGGGAAAAAGAGATCAAATCGACTACAAATACAAATACGCTAAATGGAGTTCAGCAAACTCCCATATAAATCCATCTGCCCGTCTCCTGAAGCTGTTTAATCAGTAGAGGGTCAGATTTTTGGCCTGGAGTCCATCCCAGGAAGCATAAGGCAGAGGCACCCAGGAAGGGATGGCAGCCGCTTGCAGGACACACACTCACACACTCACTCACACAATATGGGCAAAATAGAGTCACCTATATACACAGCAGCATGTCTTTGGACCGTGAGGGGAAATGCACACAAACACATGCAAAAGGGACGTTGAGTATGAAGGAACACTTCGGTGTTTCTCAACCCGGTCCTTGGGGACCCCAAGACCAGCTGGTAGGAAGCAAAAATGTGGATTGTCTGGCAGGGAACTGGGAGGGAGCTAAAACCTGGACCATCTGGAGATCCCAGAGGGCTAGCCTGAGAAACACTGGCATAGTGTATAATACAATTAAATGTAAGCATTATCTTGCAAGTTTGCTACACATGGGCAATATTGATATGGGGCGTGGTCGCTTAGGGATGGTCTTTGTCCCACGGTGTGTTCTTTGTTTCACTACACAGTCTCCTTTTTCTCGTCTGACCGTAGTTTTGTGTTGAAATCTCGTAGTTGTAGGGTCTACATGCTTTGCCACAAAGCAGTGTCTGTGAGTCTCGCCATCTGAAGAAGCACTGTCTATTAAGCTATCGATTCCTGTTGGTTTCTATTGTAATAAGCAGCCTATATTTGTAAACTGTTAGCATGTCAGTCCTTTGCGTGATTTGATAACGTGTGATTAGTTTCCTGGGTTGGGGTTACCTAATATGCAAGAAAATGAAGGGATTCGGTGAATTCGTGAGAAATCAGAGCATGTTTGCGTCGTTGCTTGACATTCAAGTGTTCCTATTTCACATTAATAACTTATTCTCCCTGCATTTATGAGCTTTTAACTCTATTTCCAATGTGCAAGTTTCCACTGTGGCAACAAAAGTAGCACAAAGTTATTTGGTGGTTCCAGTTACCCCACACTGATTCAACTGGGAAAGATATTTCAGGCTCTTCACTGTGTACCCTCAGTCAACAACTGAAAACATTTCCTGACCAGAAAAGAGGTAAACAGACCCAAAATGGTGGAGCAAGAGGCTCCTCATGACTTGAGGTTGCCCAGAGAGGGTGACCTCACTCTGGTGTTGAGAACGTAGCCATTTTAATAGTTGTGGCTGGGGGCCGTTTCAAGCAGAGCCAAGTTGTATTTTAATTATGCCTAGTTCACTCGAACCCACAAAGCTTTGTGGTTCGGGGTATTTACAAACTGTCTCCATTTGGAAAGACTGAAAATAATTAATCGTTTCAATCTGGTTAAAAATGAAGGGTGGGGTTTCTTATATTGCTAAATTTAATAAAGTGAAAATATTTGTTTGCAACAGGAATGTCAAAACCAGAAAACCCTGGCACATAGTTAAGGGTGACCAGAGAAATAGTTTGCAACGAGTCTGTAGGACTGGACCAGGCTGGCCATGCTGTTTTGTTATAATGTGAGACACCAGCATGCCGTCTGTATGCTTCACTCTGACCATGGAAGATAGCAAAACCAACCTCAACATGCCGTTAGGAAACCGAATGCAACCTCCGTCCACTAAGTGGCGCTGCAACAAATTGCGGTGGCACATCAAGATGGGAAGCTGATCCTTGTTTATTGTTGTTGTTGTTTGTCCAATATTTACATTTTGCAAGTAAATTGTTCTTAAGGACAAAAATGTAAAATATACAAAATTAATTTCTTCCCTGTTGAAGTGATGAAGGAGCCTAAAGCAGGCATTACACAGCTTAGCCTTGCTTTAGAAGCGAATGCCGGTATAATTTGAATGCAATTACAAATAGAGGGTGATAGGGCTACATTACTGCGTAGAAAGAAAAAAAAAACATTTTTTTAATTTTAAACCAGAATGAACTGCCATGGTTTTTGAAGCCATATTCGTGATACTGATGTAGAAAAGAGCTTTTATCGCCTTGTTATGGAATGTCGTTGCACTGGAGAGCTGAACTGCTGTGCCCTACCGTCCTGCCTATTGAAATGGACGCAGCCATTCTCTGTTAGCTAAATTAACCAAATTAGCCATTCGTGTTAGCAAGAGCATACATAGAGATGAATGGATAGGGGGGCTGAGGCTTTACTGTTGGGGTGGGGGGTGACAAACATGTATAATATAAAAAGCTATTCATGGCTTAAGCCAATACATACACATCTATTTCGGGTGGCTTACAAACATTTTAGGGGGTTCTAAAGCACAGGGACTAATGTTGGCCTAACAACGCCCCTCTGTGCTAGTATCTCAGTAAAATAATACAATTACTACTCTATCAGATTCTAGTGACTGAAGTTCAGCGGATAGAGCTCAACTTGACACTTATATTAAAGCAGATATTAATGTTTTATTTTGAAAAATATGTGCAAAGCCAATATTACCGGTAAACATTTATTTATCCGATATAGCACGCTGGCATGCAATGCGCTTGGAACTGACAGGCAGCGCAATTCCCAGCCGTATCTCTGTTCCACGTAATTAAAGCGGAGGACGTCGGCTGCAAAGCCAGCGTTAACTTCATGGTTTCTATAAGAAATGCCAAGCAGGCGACCAACTTCACGCAGGGAAGCAGATGTGCTGAAGGGCCAAGATAATATTAATTCACCATGTTCATAGAAAACACAATTTAAAATAATAATTCAATAATATTTTTATATTCCCTAGATTAACTCAAATTTAGGCACCCGTTATTTATTTCATTATGCAGTAACCACTAAATCCTTAATCTAAATGGCCATGTACGAATGTTATTATTAAAACATAAAAAGAACAAAGGGTAGCTTGTTGCTTTGCATTGCCTGCACTTTCTGAGCTGTTGTTTACCCTGAAGGAAGCACAATACAAGACTATGAATAATACTGGTCATAATAAGTAATTTCTACTGCATGCATGTAAACAGTTCCGTGTTGTAGTTTTTGAGCAGTGCATTATTTACGTTCACTGAAAAAAAAAAATATGTAAAGAGGATTCTCTCAGTCGAAGCGTAAAACCGAATCTACCGTCTCCTTTCATCCTGCCACAACTTAAATATTTGCTGGCTTCTTTTAAAGGAGTGATGCGCATATTTGCATGATTTGTTTTTCCGAGAGACTTCGCAGCTGTGTGTTTGCTGATTGCACAGAATTCAAAGACATTGTTTTAAAACGGGAAATTGAATCGCAAGTGTTTATTCCTCACACCGATATTACGTACGTGCAGAAAATGTTTCGCCAAATGCACATAAATTGTACACCAGTAGTAATTTAACGGATTTTTTGTAAATAAGTCAGCATCTATACTTTAGGGCTGACAGGAAAAATAAAAACCACAGACCACCAAGTCAGTAAAATATTCAGTTCAGCACTGGCAAACATTCCCTCGGCTTCTCCGTTGACCACGATTTTTCTGGGCCGTCATTAGTCTCCTTGCAGTAACCATGATTATCTGTTTTCCTGTTCCTCGATTGCACAAACTGTGACCACCGTACTTTTCGTGAGTGGAATTTTTAATGCCTCTTTCTTTTTTTCTAAGCATCTTTATCTTGTATGTTCATACCCTATGGCGTTTCTCTTAATCATTCACCGTTAAAACTGCTGCTCCGTCATTGAACATTAACGAAGCCCTGTCACGCGGAAATTATTGACATTTATTTATTAACAAACCCAGTGATGCACTCTCTAAATCGCAGATTGCAGACCGGGGCGTAAATAAATCACAATGACCAAAAAAAATAATCAGATTGATCCATTCTCCACATCTGAGTCACAAACAGATTGGGTAACTAGTTTCCATTTGGTGCTCTCCTGTCCCCAGCTTATCTGTGACTGGCTTAGTGAGCATGTTAATCATCTACCTGTGTGAGACTCCTGTCTCACTGTGATGTAACACACAAACCTCCCTACCTTTAATTTCCACAGACTTGGCTGAGATGTCCTATGGTGAGAATGGAGTGAGGAAACGTATAATTTGCTGCAGAATATTTCCTGACTCTTTAATCACTTTCTATGTCCATGTTGTACATAGAAGCGCTAGAACACAAGACCTTCAAAACTCTGGCTTTACCTACCTACCTTGTACTGGTCCTGGGGGGCACCTCACGTCCCCCCAGGTCTCATTTGAAGTTCAAACTCAGAGCCGTGCTCCTGCAGACCTCCTGTAGACCTCCTGTAGACCTCTTAGACTCTCATCTCATAGCGTTGGTTAAGGTCTCTCTGGGGGGAAACCGCTTAAGTCTGGTTTAACACAACTCTGCAATTTATATCAACTTTGTGGACAATTGACGTATGGAAATAACTCAGCACACTGCTGCCAGAGAGAGAATGAAAGGCTTCGCTGGACCGTGGGCCAGAGGAATAATCCTCCCAGACAGGCTGCTGTGCTCTGCAGTCAGGGCTCCGGAGGAGACGGTCGTCTGCTATAATAACAGCTTACAGCATATTAGCTTCAGTGGTCATGCTTGGAAATAGTGATAAATGGAGGAGGCTGCAATCGGCCGAGGCCCCGGACGAGGCCGCGTTCCCGCTACCGCAGTCCAGGGTCTGTCCTAGGCCACCAGGAAGAAGATCAATGCACAGGAAGACTGCTGCCCGTTGCGTAGTCACTAAAGCGAGCTAGGCACAGTGATGGTCAGACTCCACCATGAATTACCACAGTCGTGTGTGTGCGTGTGAGTGTGTGTGTAATACACATGGAGAACACCGTCCAGGGCTTACTTTAGTACTGATACAAGGCACAGTGAGAGAGTTCATGGTTACATAGAGAAAAGAGACTCCTAATCCAGTGAAGCAGTGGGTCGCTCAGCGCAGCCTTACAGTGATGCCCGTTCATTTCGGCTTGATGGCCTCCCAAACCCTCCCATCATTCCCAGGGCCGTCAAAGGGCGGCTACAGGCCAACCCTGCCAAATGCTATCGATTTTATTCCCCCAGCTTGCACCTGAGATACGTGCTTCCATACCTGATTTCCAGACACATTTGAAATGCGCAAGACAGCTAAATATTTAGTCTGTGAGCTGTGGCGCGATACCCAGGTCAGGCCTTCCGGAGAGTTCCGGGGATTCATTCATCCATTGCTGAAAACCTACTTTCAAGCTCTAATTACCTGGAACCAATTGCCTCGGCGGATTGCGAGTCACCAAGGCAGGCCTTTTCTGGCAGCGCGCTGGCGATATGGACTTCACCCACACCAGCTGTTTTTTTGTCTCGGGACGTAATTTAACCCCTTGCTCCCCAAGTATCCGCCGATGACGCTCTAAATTAGTACTTCATAATAAGCAGAGTTCGTTCAGACTGCTGGTATTCAGGATTAAATATGGCCGGTTCTGCCTGTAGCACAGATGCCGGCGTTACAGCATGTGCGTTATACAGGGTAATGACAAAGAAATATAGAAACAGACATTCAGTAAATCTGGGGTCTTGGGCTGAGTGTTGGGATCTGGCCCAAATCCTATGGCCAGCAGAGGATTGATATCACCACGGTGGACCCTAAACCCCAACTCCTCCCTGACCCCAGTCGAGCTCTCCTCAGTATCTGCTAAATACATGTAAATGTCTTTATGGAGTCATGTGGCTACAGCCCCTAAATGGTCAGTGAGCAGTGATTTGTGCTATTCCATCCAAGGATGGCTGGGTCTTGTTTAGAATAAAAGTATAGAACAACTCATATAGCTACATTATAAATACCCAGTCAGGTGACATACTGTGGGAATAATTACCGTAAAGAACCTAAGAATGGGGCAGATATGTAAATGTCCTATGCAACACTAAAACAGGGAAGGTCAGAGTTTTAATGCAATTACAGTAGGGCTCAGTGTGTGCTCTTGGGAGGCTAAGGAAGGCTTATGGGGCTCCTGAACCTCCTTGAGGCTATGCGGTGATATTCCTCAGTACATGTAACACAAAGTCAAAATGGCGCCGCTGGTGAAGTGCCAGGTCAGCGATTCGCTCGGCCCCCGAACGAGCTCAAGGCGAAGTGAGGTACTGGAACAGGTGCCGAGGGGCAGCCCGACCTCCTGAGCCCAGTAGGCGGTGTCCAGACGTCCTGACGTCAGGCTCCCTGGTGGAGAACCTCAGCGAGGACCTACGCTCTCCAGCTGTTGTGCAGAGCGCGCCCGAACGCTAAATTACTGCTCGACCTTAGCAGCAATAATTTGCCTCCAAATCAGAGCAATTTACTCAGAATTTCACCAATTTAATCATATAGGTTTGCAATTACAATAGAACTACATTTGTTACACAGCACCTTTATTTTGTTGATGGTCTTTTCTGTGTCCAAAAAACAGATCTGTCAAAGGCCCCTGAAGTACGCAATTGAGTCAAAAGCAGTATAGTCAGTAGCCAGTGCGAGGCTCCCCTCCTCTCCAAGGTGACCCGGCCGAGCGGGAGGGCGCACCGCCTTTGGCCAGGCTCTCCACGCCTCTTGAGAGCCATCTGTTGCCCCTCTCTGGCACTCTCCCTAATTGCTGGATTAAGCAGTGAGGAGAAGCTGCTGTTTGTTAGGAGGTGTCTCCAAGATGTTTTGACATGTCCACCCACGATGTAAATATGGCTCCGTCGCTCTTCTGGCCACTGATGAATTGTAAAGCATACAATCCCCAGCAGTTTCTTTGTATTTATGTCTGTCCCAGGCTGCTCTGGAAACGCTGTCTGCCCATACGCTATGAAAACCCACTAAAATCGCCTTTGCCTCCCGTTTCCATAGGAACCATCGTGTCATGGGTCTTTGCTATCCGGTATTCGCATACACGGAGACGTATTTGTAAATGTCACCCTTGATAAAGTCACTACCTACAATTTTCCTGAATTGTTACTAGAATTGTTCTGATCTGTCAAGACCTAGAAATCTAATCTCTGTCAGGAGAACCGCCTTAAAAAAGGGCGCCTCGCGAAGTTTATCTTCGAAGAGATTTTCCTAATTCCTTTTCTTTGCTTTGCTAAATGTCTAATCGCGTTGCTTTCAACAGTATCCCCCGCGCTCTACGCAACCGACTTCAAAGAAGTGCGAGATGAAAGCCAAAAAGATAGAGACACGCAGAAGTTAAAGATAGAGCCCTTGGAATGAACACCAGACCGAACTTGGGTCTGGAGCTGAGCTTAGTGCTGTTAATTCCTTCTATTTACTTATTAATTTCTGGTTTAAGGCCAGGCGACTTTATGTTAGCAAAAGTGTTTCAAGTGGCTGTTTCATTCGGAGGGAAGAATGCAGATAATTGTTCCTCCAGTGAAGGCAAACAAAAAAAGTGGAAAAACTGCAAGTGGGGGTGAATATCTCTACGGGCGAGTGATATCTGGATGAGATAAGTAACAGGCAGTCCTTGTCTGCAGTCCTGTTTAACACGACAGTTGGAAAAAGGTTGCCAGGGACCCACTATAAATGGAGCGCGATTCAGGCACATTTGCGTCGACTTATTTGGTGAGAAGCGATGCCTCATTAGGAGAGAAGCTGTTCCGTGTGCTTGACCTGCCGCTCTACCCTCTGAAGGTACGCGGCAAAGAAAAACAAGGCCTCGGCCCTGTCGCCGCCCACTCCTCGCAGTCACTGCTTGCTTGCTCTAGACCCCAGACGGTCCACATTTTTGCTCCCTCCCAGTTTTCTACCAGGAGCAAAAACGTGGCCTATCTGTGGGGTCCCCGAGGGCCGGGTTGGGAAACACTTGTCTAGATGACACGTAGAGCCCGCCTTCTAAGGACTCTCACACCGGAACCATCACGTAGCCCTTTACAATACGGTGGAGGAAACCAGGGTCCTGGAACCTTCCGCGCGGTCCTCCAGGGATTTAGGGTCCGCTGGGCCAGCTGTCGGCCTTCCAGAGCTGTATACCTGACATGTTTGGCTGACCCCAGCAGCTGTGCCCATGTTAGGTCTATCCTAACCACCCATCCCCAGAGACCGTCCACATTACGCCCTCAGTGATGAAACAGCAGCTTCCCTCCAAAGACTAAACTCCAAACTCACTGCTTTCCCCTTGGTCTCTGGGTATTTCCTGTTGACATCTTCAGAAATCCCCCCTCCATTAACTACCATTCCTATAGCTGTGGGTATTTTCTGTAGCTGTGGCCATTTAATAGAGCACATGTATTTACCATAGTTGGTATACAGTATACTGTATGTTATTTTTAGTTGCATGAGTGTCTGTATTTTGTGTGTATATTTCGAATTCTGTTGAGTTTTAGCTGCGGCTGTTTACTGCAGCTGTTGGTGCTTAACTTTTTAGGGTCTTCTGGGGGCGACTGTTTATAATGGCAAACCGTATTTATTTATAGTCGATCTTATGCACAGGGTGGCTGGAAAGTAGGTTTACACGTGAATTGTCATTGTTTTCCGAGCATGTTTATTAAGGGATGAAACAATGGTCATATTAAATTCAAAATATCCCACCATAAAGGTGTTTTATGGGCCTGAAAAACAAAAAGTTAAATATGACCAGAAAAAAGTGCCAGAACATGAACATATAATCCTTACACAAACATTGCACACATATGGCCGACTGTAAATGCACGTTTGACCAACCTGTATATTGAAGCGTTTCTTGTAATGGTGAGTATTTATATTTCGCTTCTCTGTGAAATTTGCTAGCCAAGGGAGGGGTCCCCCTTGGCAAACATGAATAAAATTTCACCAGGTTGTGGTTTTTGCCGACAGCGATGTTCGATGATCGAAAAGGGGCACTCCGGACCCCAAAAGGGAGGCACTTTCCATCATTTGGCCAGAAGGGGCAGGCGTTCAGGTACCCGGGCCAGAAGGAGCAGGCGTTCAGGTACCTGGACCAGAAGGGGCAGGCGTTCAGGTACCCGGGCCAGAAGGAGCAGGCGTTCAGGTACCTGGACCAGAAGGGGCAGGCGT
>JAODKF010000055.1:6186789-6225053 GCA_026779585.1 Mormyrus proboscirostris | reverse complement strand
ACTGTAACTAATAAAAACTAAACTAAAACTAAGCAATTTCAAAATATAAAAACTAATAAAAACTAGTAAATCTGCCTATAAAAACTAATTAAAACTAACTGATTTGGAAACAAAAAAAGTCAAAACGAAATAAAAACTAAAACTGATGAAAAATCCAAAACTATTATAACCTTGGTCCATACTAGTCTACAGCTGGATACATGAGTGTAAAGACATCCCAGACTGAATCAGCACGTGGCTCATCACGTACCAGCAGTTCATTTTAAAAATTCGCTTTTTCGAGGAGAAACATCATATCACTGCCGTTTTCTCAAAATGAGTCACATGACAGGGTTTTCAGCCAAGGGGAAAATGCACTGATGCTGGAAACATTATAAAAACACTAAAAACCAGGAACAAGAGCGGTTTGCAGCCTCTACATTGAGAGACAGACGATAGCCCCACCCCCAATTCCCATGAGGAAAACAAGCTGAAGACTGAAGCCATTATCCCGGTAATCCAATCCTCGCCATCTCAGTGTCACCAAAAACCACCAGAGAGTCTGAAGTGACTGAACCAAACCCGGTCACGGTCCTCTGCCCTCTGGAAACACACAGGTCATACACAACAGGGACCCAATTGCAGTCAACAAACATTTCAGTCTGCTCCCTCAAACACAAACCACCAAAGGTGTGCCAAGAAGGCAAAATGGTGGCAAAGTCCGCATTTATCTTTGTACTGCATATGGCAACCCCTTCAAACAGCGCCCACTAGGTTTTGGGGGAGGTGTGTGGGTCAGTGGGTTAGTACCCATGATCAGAAGGTTGCCGGTTTTAATCCCAAGATTGGCAGACTAATGCCACCACAGGACTCTTGAGAGCTTAAGGGGGCTTAAGGCCCTTAATGCCCATCTCCAGGGGTTCTGCATGCTGGCTCACCCAATGCTACTCCCAAGCTTCTTCTCACCTGATTATGTGACTGTGTGTCTTATAGAGAGCATGGAGCATAGAGTGTTTCCCCATGGGATCAATCAAATTTCTGTTCCTACTCCATTCGCCACGCCGAAGCGAAGTCGGGTGCAGCTCACCTGCCGCCTCTCGCGGCGGGACAGCACGTTCCCATTGAGAACCCGCCACAGCATGCGCCCAGCGATGGTGGTGTCCACCCACAGCAGCCGGAAGCCGTGGTAGTAGTGTTTCAGCTCGTCCAGCACGCGCTGGCCCAGAGAGCGCCGTGCCAGGGGAGCTTCGGCCGCGGGGCTGTACACCGGACCCCCCTCCTCCAGGGTCTTGTTCTTGTCCTTCAGGGACTTGAGGGATTTCTCCACCTTGGAGTCGTCGCGGAGCCGGGCGCTGCCGTGCCACCATCGTACGGGCGCGGCGACCGCCCACGTCCCCAGGGGGCCGGGAGGCGGACCCGCCACCTGGCCGCAGTACAGCCGCCACGCGCCCGGGGACTGCCGAAAGCTGCCAGGTGACGGGCTGAAGAACAGCGGGGAGAAGGCGCCGCTCCTCAGCCCTTCGGTCCTGACGGAGAAGACGCCGGAAGACTCAGCGCCACCTTATACCTTAGCTAGCTTTAAGCATACTTAACTGTTAGCATTCTGTTAGCATTCTGCTAGCACAAGCGTGTTTGCAACGGCATACAATCATTCCTCTGCTTTACATTTATTCCTTTCCAATAACAATTCAACACATAATTCGACGAGCCGCTCTCCTTGACTGCTTACCTTTGGCTTGTCGTTCTGAGAGCTGTGCACTGAAAACAGATGGCATCTGACAGCTGGCCTGGGACAAAGACACCAGAACAGATCAATACTTTAACACAGCTGCTATAAAAGGGGTTAAACGGCCTGACTTGAGAGGGAGGGGCTGCGGGTTGAAATCCCAGCTGGGGTCGCACCGTGTCATTAACGTTCTCAATCTTAATTTATGGACAGCGGGCGGTAACTGCCATAAGAAAAGCTGTCAGTTTTACGAGTGAACCTGTAATATTCTTAAACATGTCACTTAATCTGGAAACAAGTCACTTTGAGGAGAAACATCAGCACATTTATTATAACAGGTTGATTTGTTGCACTTGGAGAAAGAATAAACAGAGGAGCAGAGAACAGACCTCACAGTGTGAAACCTCCACTATTCATCACAGCACAGACATATTGGAACATCATAATAATATTAACTGCCACTGAAAAATCTCACATTTCAGTTTGTCACCCCTCACTTGACCTTGGAAAGTACCTAGTTTATCCCTGCTTGGCTGTGAGCAGAGGCTGAGTCACAGTAAGTTACACAATCTCTCAATGTGGACTTGGGGTCCAAACAGGGACAGGAGGTCACAGTCTACAAAAGCAGACAGCCAGCCAATCCCGCTACCTCCAGCGGCTCGTCACTCAGAGTGAAGCCACGGGAGGAGAACCTGAGAGCACGCCGTGTCCCCCGGTGTAGGCGAGCTAAGGTCAGCTGAAGCAAAAATAACGTTGACCGACACTCATAAGTGGAAACCCCAGACCTCCAGCCTGCCTGGCCAGCGCTAATCGCTCTCACTGCATCTTCATGCTGTGTCTGTCTGTACGAATGAAATCGTGCTCATATGACACATTCACTACAAAGACTCCCCCATAACCAATTTAAATAAACGAGTATGTGCATTTCCTAGGAAGTTCACTGGTTACTGAGGATTCCAATAAGAGACAGGTGTCCACAAGTATGTAAAGATATAAAGGAAGTACGACGAGAGATGCGAGTGGTCATCAGGCTGAGACAGACTGTACACAGCAAAATTGCTGGTGGTAAATTAACTCTTGTTGTGTTAAATGAACTTGTAGAGTGTATTTAGTCTGGAATTGCGATTTAACATTATTTTCTGTGTAGGTCAGCCAAGTAACACTGATTACTGAGGATTCCAATACGCAACACTGAATTACAGATTCATGCTGTTCAAAAGTCATAATTTGGTTTACAAATGACTGAATTTCACTTCAACTTGTGCCCTAGTTTTTGTGACAGATTGTATTACATAACCATCTGCAGAGAATATCACAGGCCGTCATTAAGTGCAATACCATCCAAAATGCCCGCTCTTTTTCTGGTCCAAGGGCAATAGAATGAGTCATTTCACCTTGTGCTTGATTATAAGCAACACGGCCTTCACCAGTGCAAAGTCCACCTGGCACTTCATGGGCAGATCTCGTGCGCAAACATTACCAGGGGCCTTTGAACGTGACACCAAGGTGGCCAGACGGAGTTTTGCACACGAAGAAAAAAAAAAGAAATCGAAAGTGCCCCTTATCTTATAAAAACAGACCGCAGCTTTGATGAACCCCACCAAGGCAAATCGTAGATATCACACAGCACAAATACTGGGGACCAGTGGTAAATGATTCGGGGAAAATATCTAATCATGAATATTCTGACAGATATTGCGATTGCGATTTGATTTGTCATATTTTTTTATAGTCAATTCAATTCAATATTCAATGTGCGATTTGAAAACACATGATGCAGCAATTATCACATGAGATGTCGAAATATTAACTGACCTATTTCCTAATGCAAGGATGAATTGCAAGGATGCAAGAATTTAAAGATATGAATTGCTTCCAACATGTATTTATTACCTTTTTTAATTGGCAGAGAACAATCAAACATAAATCACTTATCACAAAAGGCTGTGACTGTGTTACGTTTAAGTAATAAAAATAAAGAAAATCCAGTAAGGAAAAGTAATAACAGGGATCCTGCGGCTAAGGCTGCTTGTGCCCCTATAACAGGACCTTTCTGAAATAATCTCTGGCCATGAAGTAGGTAGATAATTCACAGGCAGGAATCAATATTTTTTTCACATCGCAAACGTAATGCTTTCTCTGAGATCCACGTGGTTGCACACTGTCGCCTTGGGCCACTGCTGATTGGTGAGAATTTGTAAAAATATTCTCAGGACTTTTAAACCCTGGGTCAGACGTGCTGTACAATGCATACTCTAAATCGCAGCCTTTGCAATTCGTTAATGCCGCCGTTTCAAACCGCGATTTTGATTTGAAATCGATGAATTGTTCAGCCCTATCAGGGACTATCCTGAATACTGGCATACAACGCTCCATTAAATAGACCAACCATTGAAAGATGTCTCAAAGTTTAAATTCATTCAGAATTAAATGCAATGTTGTCTTTTCGTGATAGATGTGTAATCAACAAGTCTTAACATGTATGTCGCCTTAGAAACAGACACACATTGGTTACAGAATGAGTCTGATAAAAGACTGGACTGAAGACGCATAGCAGAAGCCAAGCAGAGAACATCAGCTGGAAAAACAGTGAGGCTGCAGAGACAGATGCACATGTCAAGCCAAGACACGACCATTATTCAGATAATACCAAGTGACTGCAGCCAAAACCAACACAACCTGAGGCATGCCTGCACAAGTGGCGGGGGGGGGTGCGAGACGCATCAGCTCTGTGCTGCAGGTGAGGACAAGCTGGGAACAGTGTCCTTAGAGAACCTCAACTGCCCAGGCCACAGTATGACCAGTCTTCTCAGTACTGAGAATGTTGGGTTAGCTATCGCAGTTAAACGCACCCCCAGGGGCGTCCCGTGCGAGCCAGACAGGAGCACGGTGCACTGCATTCGCAGTCTGCTCTGGCCCGAAAGCCTCACAGCCAGGCTCAGCTAGCAGTTTGCCCTGTCAGTCTCACTACATCTGGCCCAGGGCCTTGATTCAGTTCCACTTGTCCTTGAGAGACACTCTGTGCTTTCACTAAAACCTCCTTTGTCAATAAAGTTATATAAGCCAAACAAAAAACACACACATATTAGGGAAAATACTTAACAACAAATATATAGCTATAAAAAAAACATTACTGACACTGAAAGAAAATCAAATAAAAAATTACTCCCAAATAATAAGCAATAAGCGCAGCACACTTTCCATAGCTTACCATGGTGTGCAATACAATGCTATTGCAACCTTTGATGTTTGAACATAAAAGGGACAAAACACTGTAACTGGGATATAATAAAAGAGAATTTCCGACTCCCTCTCTGCGTATTTTTGCAAAGATTCTTCCAGATGAGTGCTCTGGACAAGTTAACAAAGACAAAGTATGCATACATGAAATCAAACAATGACTCTGCAGGTATATACCAGCCATAAACTAACCTGTCATCCAAAACAGGGGTGCTTTTAATAAGTCTCATTGCATTTTTTCTTATTCTAATTATGTACGACCAGCCTTGCAACATACACCGCACATTAAATATGTAGATAAGCAACCGTTTCCTACTGCTAATAAACTGGGATAAACGGGATTATTGACGATGCGCGCATCAGTCATCTGGCAGCCATTTCTTTACAGGTTAGGAAACAACTCGTGAGAAGGGGGGGGGGGGTGCACCACAGTAAGCCACGCGCTTTCTAGAAAAAAGCATGCACACTTTAAAGCGTGTACGTTTTTACTAGTGTAATTTCGAATAAATCAAAACAAAATACACAGATCGTGCGAAATTTGGTTTAGCTACCTCATCTAAAGCTTGTACCTAAATATTCTTATATTTAAATCCAAATATGAATCAAACATAGCTTTGATCAAGAAATAAAGAAGCAGTGAAATTGGAGTTAGACCTTTATGGATAATTATCAGAATCACATGCGGATTTGATACATAAGAATACTTGACAGGTCCAAAGTTGTCTGTACTGACACACCGGTACACCAGCTAGTTAGCTTTAGCAGAGAAGCCGGTAAAGTCGAAGGATTACACTTATACATCTCTAACTACTTAATTGGATAAAAAGCACGCCCTTTGTAGCATTTAGATAATCTTTTAAACAAAGATCGAGTCGTTAATAATTCATATTTACGCCACTAAACTAAATGGACACACATGCGGCTACCTGGCTGTCGATTGCAAAGAAACAGCAAACTGATATGTGACCATCTTGATGTCTCGTTAACCAGTTTATTGTTGTATACGCGTTTTTAATCTTCCTTTTTACTGTTACACAAGCACACTAACATAACCAGCAGCATAATTCCAAAGCGAGCCAACGCTTTAAAACACGGTAGTCAGCCCCATAGCCTGCCAGCTAATAACCGATCCCTGCTCAATCACTAAGGCAACATCACGCTTTAAATAATTAAAATTATTACCTCTTCTCAGCTCTCTGTTTAATGACCTGGATGTCTTAATTAGAGGAGACCGGGTTCTTGAAAAAAGGATTAACGCCATTGTAGTTTTGTTTCAGTTGAATGATAACTGAATGACGGTTACCGCTAGCCTAGCCTAGCTTAGCCTAGCACAGCAGCGATCCTGAGTCACTGGAGCGCCGGTATCATGTCCTTCCTTCTAGGGTGAGTACCACTGTGCGCCGCTTGCATTCCTCGCTTCCGCGTCTGACTGGAGCGGATCCCAGCAATCCGGGGTGAGTCACAACGGTCGCGAACCGTCACATTCCGCCTCGGCGCTGTACGGTGCGGCTCACCGGACAGCACGGAAACTCGGCGACTGCTCGCGCTGTGGAGGGGAGACGCGAGATCTCGCGATATGCGGGAGCACGTGGCACCTTTTTAATACTACAGTAACAAAAAAAAATCCACATTGCGGTCATTGCTTGCTGCACATTAGAAAATAGGAAATATTGCGGTTTGTGGGTCGTCGTGCTGCTTTTATTACATGTTAACTATTTTGTCTCAGGATAGAAGTACACTTAGATGAGAAAAGATATGTGTTCCCCGCGACCCTGACCAAAATAAGTGGTTGAAAGACGGGTGGATGATAAGTATTTTTATTCTACAATCCCAGTTAAAAATTAAGAGTTACATTTCTCTTAATCTGTAAAATGTAGAGCATCAAAACGGCCGTAATACTTTCAATCGGAAAGACCACGCCCTACAAAAAAGCCCAAGCCAAGGACTGGGTATGATGCAAAGTCTTTTTCTGTTAATGCTAATAAAGTCGTTATCATAAAAATTATGCTTAATATAATTAAGCAAAATGATACTAATAATGTAGGTTGCATGTCATTATACAGCGATAAAAAATACCCCATTATGAATCCCTCATATAGTTTTTATGGGTAGGAAATAAAGATGTTCAACGGCAAGTGGAGGCGGTGATGATAGAAACACAACTATAAAGAGAACTACATTTCACATGTGAATAAACATATAACGGCAGAAATCAGTTTTAAATCGTGGGAGTTCTTTAGTATGTGCAAAGAAAAATCAGACGTTGATAATGTTATCCTTGTTTCGTACGTTCAGTACAATCAAAAGAGGGCTTCACACCTTGCGGCTGTGGGTTCGATTCCTGTCTTTGCTTTGTGTGGGTTTCCTTCGTGCACTCCGGTTTCCTCTCACGGTCCAAAGACATGCGGTTTACGTCGATTACTGTCATTAAATTGCCCCCGACGTGGGATTGTCGGCGAGTGACTGTGAGTGTCTCCTTGCCACAGTGTATACGTACTCTGTGGATCCTGTGTTCGCCGCCAAGCTGCAATGGAAAATGGGTGGAAGGGAAACTTCTAAGACCAATAATAACTGGTATATGCATCGTAATTATAACTAACCCTTGAAATTAACGTTGAATTAGATTATGCTGTTAATACGTAAAAATGGTTGAAAAGGGGATATCATTTAGAGGATAGTATGTCATTGAACTGTGCTTAGCAAGATTATATGGTCATCATTATTTTTATATCTGTTTTATTGATGTATAGCTTACACCTTGCCCCAGCGTTGACAAACACGTAGCCGTTTCAGTATAGAAGCGCGCCCAAGGCGAGGTTGCCAGATATTCAAGCAATCCTTCTACTGGTATTTTTGACAGGTGTAATGCATCAAATGTGGCCAAGATATATGTACACTCACAGGAGCGCAGGAACCGGGGGGGCGCGAACCCCCAATATTTAATTAATTCGGGGGTCACCTCCTCACTCCCACCTCCCAAAAAAACACACATTTACATTTAAATTATTGTGTCCCCCTAGTATCAAACTATTAAAATTCAATAACGTTTGAGCATTATTGACTTTGTGTTTAAGGCTTTACATAGTTTATCTTTCCCACGAGCATTTAAAAAATCCGTTTAATACTTGCGTCTTTTAAATTTACGACGTTTTCCGTGGATGCAGGGTTGCCTGGAGTAACTCGTGGAGAACTGGTCACGCTGACCGTCTTTTCCATCCGCTTTCGGTCATGTTGTTTTATGAAGGAATATGACTCGGCTCTAAACTCTGGGGCACTATTTTCAAACACACTTTGCACATTTTCTCCTTTTATTCTTCTCCTCCAGCCCATAGTTTTCTGCATAAAATTAAAAAGGCCCTCGTTGCCTTTATTCTTCCCGGACTCACTCTGCTAATGCGCCTTTTACAAATCTGGCAACCCCGCCACGGCCCTAGTCTTTGGTGTGACGTCATGTCAAGAGGCCGTCCTCCGTTTCATTTGTTAAGAATTCGGGTCGCCGCTTCATAGGTTTTCCAGTCGATATACGTCCAGATCTCTAAAACAAGATTCTGAAGTCTGCGTGGACATTGACGGAAATACTAAATGTGACCCGTTCTGCTTTCACATCATACGGAAAAGCGGGAATGTTCTTGTACAACCGTATAAAGCCAGGGATTTTTTTTGAAAAGGCCGGTTAAACTCTCCAGTGCTGCCAGCCAATCGGAAGTGAGTATTTTTCGCGCTGGTTGAGAGTATAGATCGCCGCGAGCCTTGATTCGAGTTGTGCGTAAACCTTGCTTTCCGAAGACGTTCATAAAGATGCTCCTAACAGGTTATTTTGTTAATTATGTCTTATGCCACTGTTAGCTTACCCGTGAAAATAATACGAATAATTTTCTGCGAAGAAGTAACGGCGGAAAGCAGTTTCTTTCCAGTATGGCCACTACAAGTGACCACAGAGTCCGCACAGGGGCTAGGCAGTCAGCCGTAGTGTTAGCTAGCTGAGGGTTAGTGTGTATTATGCTCAGCAACATTTTAAAGCACATGAATAAAATGATCACACGTTAATAGTAGTACACTTGCACATTTTTTGACTGTCCGAAAATGTTCGTAACTCAGATGAATAGGTATCGGTCCCTTGGCTAGCCAGTAAGCTAATGTGTCTCCGTATTAAAGCCATATTTAAAATATTGCCAGCGGATCGGATGAGATTTTGGGGCGGATGTATTTGTTGAGGTGCTTCGTATTTTACGTGAAATTCCGGGCGCGAATATGAAGGGGGGAGGATGTATTGACGCTGGTACTTGACTACATGGTGAATAAGAAAATTTGTGAAAATACTTTTTTGTTTGCCGAATAATTACGCCATGTCAGTTTAAACGTTAGCCGAGGTCCCATAAGAGATGGGTTTCTGAATGCCGGCCAGCTAAGCTCTTCTAGTGGATTCACACCCACGTACCCAGCGAAAGAGCTAGTGAAACGTTGAGCTTTGACATAATGTTTTCCATCCATTTTTACTTAACCGTGTAGAGTTTTTTTCTCAATCATTGTTAGTTGTTACTGTGTATCTGTCGACGACAGTGCACTTTGCAGTGTTAAATAGCATTGATTTGGGATAGAGGTACCGAATCACTGGTCGCTAGCCATTTCGGTCTCCAGCGATCTGTCGATTTAGGCCGATGACATAACAATGTTTTGGCTCCATCGACTTTACGTGGGAAAACGAAAATTTGCGAGTCGGACGGCGATTTCGTGCTAGTTACGCCAGGGAAAGTAACCCCGTTTTGCTTAGACCTAATGTGTTGGTATTTTTTCCATCCGTAGTTAGACATGTTACTTTTGCGGTCAGTTTTTGCGTATGAATGGGGAGCCATGTTTGGCTTGCAGCTCAGTCGCCCGCGTAGTGAATTTAGGCAGTAAAACTAATTCACATCTAAAACGTAAGACGGCGCTTAATCTCTTAATTATCTAGGTAACCAGGCACCAATTCCATAAGAAACACTATATCCTGGTAGAGTTTATTATTCACTCTTACCCATTTGGGAAAAATGTTTTCTGAGTACTAACATTATTTAAATGATGTATAAAAATTGTTTCTTCTACTTGGAAACCATTTTAGAGTGTTACAAGATTTTTGAAACTCCTAGATTAGTTGCATAAAACATCTTAACTTACACCTGAGCTGAGTACATTTATCGTAATACCGCTATATAAATGTCTGAATCAATTTATTTTCAAAAGTGACTTATGGCAGGACCTGTTTTTATAAATATATCATGTACACTTTAACGGAAATGTCCCGTTTTTGTTGTGTAAGAGTTAAATGTGTCTCCTGTAGAGTTTTTGGAATCTGTGCTTCTATAAGGATCCTTGTCATCTGTTAGTATTTCCCACTGCAGTCCTCTAGGAATCTATACTTTTTTTTTTTCGTACCTGATTCATACGAGTTATTCAAGGATTATAAGGCAGCAAGTATTTATTGAAGATGTATAAAACATATAATATGTAATGTATATGTTAGATATTTATATATATATGAAGATATTTTTGGTGTGGTCTGATAATTGGAGCAGGCCCTTTTGAATGTTCCTAAAGAGTAACGGCTTGATAATGGCTTCTTAGTCTCTAGTGCGATTTTGATAGCAGCCATCTTCCAGTAATATAGCATGCTGACTGAAATGGAGCCAACCGTGCCGTTGTCTCTAAGCCCTCGTTGTTATTCCTGCAGCAGATTGAGCCTGGACGCGAGGCTCTTGGATGGGATGGATGCCAAAGGCCGCTCGCTGCCTTTGATGGCTGAGCCGCCGAATCCGGTCAGTATGAAGCAGGCGTCGGAGTCGCTGGGCGGCCGCAAAGGCCGTGCGGACATGAGCGGTGACCCGGCCCTGCTGATGGACCAGGCGGCCGCCCAGCTCGCCGTCACCCTAAAGGACAGCGTCCTCCAGAACATGTCTGGACACAGTCACGCGCACGAGCGGCTGAAGGATTTGACCTCGCGCGTTCTCAACGGCAAGCAGGACAAGCTGACCAAGTTGTGTGCCGCAGAGCCCACCATCCTGAAAGTGGTGGAGGCCCCAGCGCAGCACGCCAGCCCCCAGGGCAAAGGGGACTCGGACATCCAGATCCACATCACCAAGATGGTGGCCAAGAGTGAACCGCTGTTCGTGTCTTGTTTTGGTGAAGACGGCGATCCACCCGCCCAAGCCACACCCCCCAATGGGGTTCCATCCCTTCCCACCAAAGGGAAGCCAGGAAAGAGGAGAAAACGGAAGAAGCTTCTGGTTCCTAGAGCTAGCCCCCAGTTGGCTTCTCCCATGGTTCCTCTGGAGACTCGGGCAGTGGAGGCTGAGGATGGTACTGAAATGGCAAATGATTCAATGAGCAGAACAGCAGACAAGGTAGATGCACCTTTCTCTGATTAACTGAAGATAATCCAGTCACCTTGTCATGGTTTCTTCTGAGGTTCTGTTTTTCCTGGCATGTTTTGAGGTGGCAATAATGTATTTTTAAAGAGAACTATATTTGATAGCACTGTTATAACACTGCTTCTGGAAACCTCAGCTTGGGATGGGAGTCCTTCAAGTGGCTGTTCTTCAATGAGTAAGCTAGATGTTTTGTGACACATTAGGATTACACTGCTCTGGGTTGAAGTAGGCTGGTTGTATTGCCTTTTTATTCAAAGTGTTTTATCATAATGCAATTATGGCTATGCATTTCCTGGTAAGCGGTTTTACACAAGCTTCTCTATGTTCACAATCGTTGCAGTTCTTATATTTCTCTGTCATTCAAATGAAATGTTTACCTGTGAACTTTGTAGTCTGTATGGGAATGTGTGTGTTTGGTTGGGTAATCTTGCTGTGGGGGGGGGGGGAGATTTATAAATATCATGAATGTGTTTGGTCTGTCATTATATTTTGAAGTTGTGGTTGGTTGAAACCGTAGACAAGGTGTTTGAATGAACTGCAATCGATCCTGCTGTTTTAACATTCATGCGACGCGAAACAGAGGCTCCGCAACATTAAGCCATACCTGTCCCATCTAACAGGGATGTGAGCGGAGGGAGGTTCGTTTCTTTGTGGGAGATGTGGTATGGACAAAAGTATCTGGATACCCGTGGTGGCCCTGCATCGTGACCACAGACCCAGTACTCAACCACCATGTTAAGCAGAAGGGTATGTGCAGGTGTGACATCAGATAGCATGCGGCCTGACTTCTGTGTTCAGCTGCCTTTTTGCTTATGCTGTTTGAACAGTTGTGGCAAAATCAATAGTTTAATCTATAGTACTGGCTGCTCTGTATATGTTGGAATACCCTCGGCGTGAGTAAGTGTGGCTCACGCTCCCCTTTTCCCTATATACAGCGACCAACAGCCGTAGAGGTCTGCTCTACCACGTGCAGTACTTTGGCGACACGCCAGAGCGAGGCTACATCTTCGAGAGGAGCATGGTAACGTTCGGGGGCAAGGAGCAGTACCAGGAGCTGTGCCACGGCAGGACCAAGCAGTCGGCGTCCCGCGTCAACCCTAAAAAGGTGCCCGTTTGATAGCGGGGCCAGATTGTCGCCCTGAATGCGGCGTCGGTGTTTAATGCCCCTGCTTTATAAATGTACACACGTTTGAGTCTGCCGTGTGACTGATGTGTGATGCTCTCTGTCAGACACACCACTCTGTGCCCCTGAAGCTGAGGGCCCAGTGGAGTGTGGGTGTCTCCCAGGCCACAGAGGCCATCAGCATGGCACTAGAGGAACGTATAGCCAAGTTCACCTTCACCTACACTGGTGGGCAGCCACAGCTCAACCCCCATGTGCTAAGAGACCTGCCCCCCACCCCCTGCAACACCGCTCCAGCAAGGCAGCGACAGCAGGCTGTATCTGCCCCCCATGCGCCCAGCCAAGGCAAACGCCGTGCCCAGGTAGGTGTTAGCTGCCATCTTACCACGATTCCTCTGTCAGTCTTTGCCATGAATGTAGGTTTTTAAAGCATAAGCCTACTTAGGAAGGTTTTCGTAGAGTGTACTTTTCCAGGGAGAAATCACAGGGATTTGTTGATCATCCGCATGATGTTTTCTGCGCAGGCGCCTTGTATTAAGCCTTGTACACATGAGACTATCTGTTGAATCCCATCGCTGATTCTCCCGTCCAGTTTCCTCTAATTTTGCTGCCCTCTTTTTTTTTTTGCTTCCAGGTTTTGCCAGCAGCATCTGAAGGTTCCAAGTTACTTGAACGAAAGCAGAGAAACGGGCCCAGGTCCCAGGAGAGCGGCAGAGCTGTACAGAAGAAGGCCCAGCTGGCAGCTGTTGGCACTGCTGCTGCTGAAAGCAGTGTGCCGCCTCAGTCTGAGCTCCCAGCTTCACCAGGTAGGTCTGGATGGGTCAGTCTTCACTGCTACTGCATACTGGCTTGTCTTGTATAAATCCCACTGCTTTCTCCTCTGAGGTGGTAATGTCATACCGTGCTGGAGCTGCTTTTGCCCTCCTCTGCTCTCCTCCCATCCTTTAGCTAAGAAAGATGGACGCTCCAGGATCTGTCCCACTCCAGAGAAGAGGGGGAGAAAGTCCCTTTTGAAAGGTTTGCACAGGCCGCCATACTAATGGTCACCTTTTATTAGCATGCAGGTTTAACAGCACTAATAGTGTAGCCAGTTTTTTATTTTTAAGTTTTTTTTTTTTTTTAAATCTTTTGATAAGTGGTTAGAAGATTAAAATTCAGCACTGTAAACTTTATTGTCTGCTCACCTCGGGCTGGTTCTGCAGTCCAAACCGTCGCCCCCACACGGTAACCTTCCCCACCATTCCCCAGGGACCAAGCCTTCGGCAGAAACAAAGAAGCCCCGAAAGAGGACTCTGAGCAGGGCCGAGGAGAAGGCTGAGCATCCCCGGAAGCGGGCCAAGCTGGATGGCCGCGTGTGGAAACGGAAGGTAACCCACGTCTGAGCGGCGGGGAGGCTGCCCCTCTTCGCCCGGCTCCCGGCTCCCGTGCTCAGCATGCTTTCCTGAGAGGCCTTTACCCCTGTCTCTGTAGGTGGAACAGAGTCCCACAGTGAAGAAAAAGTTAAAAGTAAAGCCCCCTAGGGTGAAGAAGAGGGGCCCACGAGGCGATGAGGCCGATATCTGTGGTACTGTCCTCCCTCGATATCTAAGAGTAAAACATTGTAACATTCAGGTTATTATTCTTCCCAGGATGTAGTTTGTTTTTGGTTGTTAATCTGCGGTGTCTGTTATGTAGCTTGTTGTTGTTGTATACAGTATTACAGTACTGTACTGCTGCTCTCTGTCTTACCAGAAACCCAGGAAAAACCCAAGCCTGCAAAAAAACGTCGACGGCAGCAGGAGGTCCAGTCACCTGCAACACCAACTAGGAAGAAGCGCCTTCAGCAGTGTCCTGAGCCAGAGGTGGGGAATCTCCCTGGGGCTTCTGGCATCTCCATGCTCCCCTCTGTTAGCCTTCTGGCCTTATTCGGCTGGTCCTTCCTCTGCAGGCTTCTTTGTGTGACGAGCAGCCTGACTCCCCAGCTGCGAGCACAGACGAGCTGCACGCTGCCAAAAGAGGGGAGCGAAATGCCAAGAGAGAGTGTGTCTGCCAGGTGAGCCAGCGACTGCTCTGTTCCCGATTCTGTGTCTTTAAGCATATTTTCTCTCTGCCATCTCTACCCGGCACCTGTGAATCTCTCAGCCAGCTGATCAGCTTGATACTTGTTGTGTAACTTGTATGTATTTAATGGGGCATTCTGTACACACAGGTACGAGATGCGTATCGCGTCCTCTCTTCCATTGTGTATACGTGTTAATTAGGGCTGTAACGGTACACAGAATTCACGACTCGGTTCACACCTCAATTCTGGGCATTTTCGGCACGCCGGGGTTCTCGCACCCAAATTTTTTTTGGGGGGGAGGGAATTTAGTTAAGGAATTTTCTTTAAATAACATTTACAAAGCAACCAGAAATGCATGTAATTTGTATTGGTATGTTTTAATGACCGTTTGCAGACAGTTCTGTTTTCGTATGAATCAGAACAGGAATGTTTTTGTGATGTTACAGTTGGTCATATGTTTCCTTTGGATGGGTACAGCTTTATATAGTGAATAAATTAATGACATTTCTGGTTGGAATTTTCTTTATGTTAAAGCTAATGGAATAGTGTTTATACAAAATGTATTGCTGTCTTTTAAGATATTGTTTTTATTCCAGCTAGAGATTTTGCTTACTGTAACGCTGGGGTGGTCAATATAAACACACAAACGGATCAAATTTAAACTTTTACGAAAATGTGAAACTTCAGGGAAGGAACATAGGCTGATGTAAGCTGTCAAGCACTGGCATGCGGTAACACGTGACCTGTCCCCGACTAACAAACAGCCAGGTTGATGGCATTAGTGGCGCACACACATGCGACAGTTTTGGTAAAGGAGTCATGGTAGAGGTTAGTGCTCCCTCAGTGGAAACTTCAGGTGTCTGTGAAGGAGGCGACAGCTCGGCAGCCTCGATATTCTTTCAAAAAAGAAGATACTGTGGATGAATATAGTATTGGTGGTGTTGCAGTACTTATTGCGGTTTGAAGTCCAGCATGCAGCACACTGATGCTGTGTACTTTTAATCTCTGCTGAAGACGTGTGCCAACTGCAACTGGAAATACTGCAAACTCACTTCACTACTTGAAGCACTGACATCCAGTAGAACATGCAGAATTCAAACCCCAGTGGTGATATACCCGCCCCCTGGAAAAAGACCAGCGCCAGTCTGTACTGATGGTGTTTTCTATGCCCTACAACAAATTTTTTTTATTTTTTTTTGCATGAATTATTTATAAAAGTTAGACTTAGTTTTGCAATTTATTCAACTTGTGGTCTTTATAGAGGAATCCCAAGGGATCAAAAATGAAGCTTTGAAATAACTATCAATATCAACTGATATGAAAAAGATGGATTTTTAAAAATTGTCTTGTTGCCCAGCCCTACTGTAATCTGGTTAAGGCTAATAATTTTGTTCCTTTCAGTGTCATGTTGTATGTAATGTATAACTTGTATGAGCAGGCGTTTGAGAAACGGTGTGTTTGCACAGGTCTGCGAGGGGGTTGGTGAGGAGCTGCTTCTGTGTGAGGGCCAGTGCTGTGGAGCTTTCCACTCGCGTTGCCTGGATGTCCCCTCGCGGCCCCAGGACAAAGTTCTCTGTCAGACATGCCGCTCAGGTGGGTGCACCGCGTCCAGGTGTGCCGGTCTGTGTGCCGGTCTGTGTGCCGGTCTGTGTGCCGGTCTGTGTGCCGGTCTGTGTGCCGGTCTGTATCTGTGTGCTGGTTCTCTCCTCCACCAGGTGTCCATCAGTGCTTCTCCTGTAAGGGTACTGAAGGCAGCATCCAGCGCTGCGTGGTGCAGCAGTGCGGCCGCTTCTACCACGAGGCCTGCGCCCGCCTCAGCGCCCTCTCCGTCTTTAAGAACAAGGGCTTCCGCTGCCCCCTGCACGTCTGTCTCAGCTGCCACTTCAACAGCCGCTCCAAGGCCACCAAAGGTCAGGCTTATAAAATGTACCAGCCTCTCTGGTTCTTCTCGCTCGATCGTGATCAAGCTCCGCAAAGCCTCTGCCAGGCTGTGGGCACTGACTCGCTCGTGTGACACTTCGCCCCCCAGGTAAGATGCTGCGTTGCGTGCGATGTCCGGTCGCCTACCACGCCGGAGACCTCTGCATGGCCGCGGGCAGCCAGGTGCTGTCTGCCAACGCCATAATCTGCACAAATCACTTCGCCGCTAAGAAGGGCTACAGCCACCACTCTCACGTCAACGTCAGCTGGTGCTTCATCTGCTCGAAAGGTCAGGGTGCCACTTGGTGGACAAACCGGATACGACGTTTAGCCCTCTGTCTTTTTGCTCCATCCAGACTATGAATTTCGTCATACAGAAGTGGGCTATTTATTTTGCTACGATGTGTCATGAGGGACGACTGTACTTGCGACATTCGCCAATGACAATCTGGAATTTGTGAATCATACGAGGCATCGTAAATTGTTAAATTCTTTAGATTTTCTGACTATGGCTATCACTGAATGTCTATTGTACCTGAACGATAAAGAAGCAGTGGATTTTTTTTCCTTCTGAAAGCCTATACTCTTGTTTTCGTGAAGCACTGTTGTTCATTGTGTGTATCTGCTAGTGTGCATTTCACACCGTTTCTTCTGAGTGACTGAATCGTGCCGCTGGGTTCTGACCAGCAATGTTGGCTGTCCCGGCTTGTGTTCCTGTGGTCTGCAGGGGGCAGTCTGCTGTGTTGTGAATCGTGCCCTGCAGCCTTCCACCCAGATTGCCTCAATATTTCTATGCCCGACGGCACTTGGTACTGTAACGACTGTAGGGCTGGCAAGAAGCCCAGGTACAAAGACATCATATGGGTCAAGCTGGGAAACTACAGGTGAGACACACTGGAGCGACTTCTGCATGCAGCCATGGTGAAAATGTAGTCTGGTTCTTGTCATTTCAATAATTTTATTGATCACCTGTAGAGCCTCCCATGGTTCTTAAGCAAAGTACGAAATAAAGTTGACTGGAATTTGTGATTCATTTCCTCGGCTGTGGCAAATTTATGCAGATGGTGAGAGATGGAAAATTTAAGAAAGCCATGTCTGTCTGAGGCTGCTGTACCATACCCTTTTGTTTTACTTAAAGAGAAATTGGATCACGTAAGGAATAGGCCTGTGTGTTGGATGACTGCTTCTTACAGTTTATGCAGTTTAAAAATCCATTTTTATATGACACTTTGAATAATTGGTTCTGGTGGTTTATCATGAGCCGTGAACACAGATGTGCTCCCCAGGTGGTGGCCTGCGGAAATCCGTCACCCCCGCAGCGTCCCTACCAACATCCAGAAGCTGCGGCACGAGATCGGCGAGTTCCCGGTCTTCTTCTTCGGCTCTAAAGATTACTTCTGGACTCACCAGGCTCGGGTGTTTCCATATATGGAGGGCGATCGTGGGAGCAAGTACCAGGGCAATGGCATCGGCAAAGTCTTCAAGAACGGTACGCTTGGTCCTCTGTAAGCATGTGTGTTCATGTGGGACTTGTGCCCGTGCCGTGATTCGCTCTGTCCTTCCGTCCCAGCCCTGATGGACGCCGAGGCGCGCTTTGTCGAGATCAAAAGGGAGCGAGAGGCCAAGGAGGCACAGGAAAATGACAAAAAGCCCCCACCCTACAAGTACATCAAGGTCTGTGCTCTTTGGCCGGGTCAGTGATGTGGCACAGGGGTCCGCGGGTTGTTTAGGACAGTTTCCCAGTCCGCTCTTCAGGGTCCCCTAAGAGGAAAGCTGGGATTTGAGAAGGACCCCAGGGCCGGGTCGGGAAACTGGTTTAGGATAATATTGCATTACTGTCTTATACTGTGCGGTGAAAACCCTGGGAAGGAAAAATCCAGTTGAATGTAAAGTAGATGGTGGAAATGGACATTGAACAGGGTGGGATTTTGGGTCACTTGATACAGGTGAGAAATTATTCTGTGGAGGGTTGGAGCCCAAGTTAATAAAGCTAAGCACCCTAAACCCAGACAGCCTGTGGTCTGTGCTCCAGGTTGAAGTGCTTTCAGGGATCGGGACTCAGGTTTGCAACACGGACTCGAATTGCACTCCGTTCGCTCTTAAATTGCCTTCTGACTCGACTTGCAACTCGTGTTTTGACTTGGCCTTGACGCCGACTCATTGATAGCAACTCGTGAACCATAAGAGTCTCAAGGCTGTGTTGACATTTCTACACATGCCAAGCTCTGCAAACCGTAAGGGCATTAAACACATCGCATTACTTTTGAAAACGTATAGAAGCATTAGGAACTGAAACGTGCGGTTTTGGAACTGTTCAATAGGGATTCCCATTTAGTCACATCAATTACTAATAAAAAAAAAAACCTAACAGGTTCCAAGATGGAGACTTGACTCGGACTCTAATTTCATGACTCGTGAACATCTCTGGCTACTTGTTGAGGCTGTTGAAGGTGTTCTGGCCATAAATTTCTTCCTCTGATGCAATGATTCCTGTGACCCAGGTGAACAAACCCTGCGGCAGGGTGCAGATCTACACGGCGGACGTCTCCGAGATCCCAAAGTGCAACTGCAAGCCCAGCGACGAGAAACCGTGCGGCTTTGAGTCAGAGTGTCTGAACCGCATGCTGCTGTACGAGTGCCACCCACAGGTATGCCCAGCTGGTGCCCGCTGCCACAACCAGGCCTTCACCAAGCGCCAGTACCCTGACACAAAAGTCATCAAGACGGCTGGCAAGGGCTGGGGTCTGCTGGCCCTCAGGGACATTAAGAAGGTATGAGTCCGATACGTCTTCCACGCTACAGGACCGACCAAAAGATCACGTCTGTTTTCAGTTCATTGTCATCTTTCTACAGGGGGAATTTGTTAATGAGTATGTAGGGGAGCTCATTGATGAAGAGGAGTGCCGAGCCAGAATCCGATATGCCCAGGAAAATGACATCTCCCACTTCTACATGCTGACCATAGATAAGGTGGGTGTCAGTGCCCTCTAAATTCAAGCAAGCAAATGCAGAATACAGAGAGCATGTATACACTGTAAAAGCAAGGTGTGAAATGTTCCCTAATTATGCCGCGCTGGGGGCTTTCACCATCGCGGCTACCTGTATGACTGCTGGTTGGGGTATCTGACCGATGAGCTCAAACCTAAGGCAGCCAAGCTTCCATTTTCGCCCTCAGGACCGCATCATTGACGCTGGGCCCAAAGGGAACTACTCGCGCTTTATGAATCACAGCTGCCAGCCCAACTGTGAAACACAGAAGTGGACAGTGAATGGAGATACGCGAGTAGGCCTGTTTGCTATCTGTGACATCCCTGCAGGTGAGAGAGCCCCTCATGGACAGGATGTCTTATTACAAGACATTATTTCTTTGTTTGGTATATTCAATAAAGATTACATAAGATTATTCCTGCTAAGCATTATGTGCTTTATCATTAAAAAGCTAATTCTTTTCTTGTTGCATCAGACAATTTATTTCCTTTGACTAGTTGAACAGAGATGTTCTCTGCACTGCAGGCACAGAACTGACCTTTAACTACAACTTGGACTGTCTGGGCAATGAGAAGACGGTGTGTCGCTGCGGTGCCCCCAACTGCAGCGGTTTCCTAGGAGACAGGCCAAAGGTAGGAACCGTATCTTAAGTTATCCTGCAAAGCATGCAGGTATCCTGCTGTTTGATGGTAACACTTTGCGCCTGTGGCGTGGTGGAGATACCACCAAACCTGCATCTTCCTTCCACGTCCGATGAGTACAGGTTTGTCCCCTAGTAGCATTGGTGCTCCTTACTGCAGATTTTAGGAACAGTTTAGGTGCTGCACTGAAATCTGCATGTAGTGCAACACATACATATTATTTTTTTTTTTTCCCCATCTTGGCAGTATCACTGATACTGAGTTTACCGAAGGAACAATGTGGTGTTTTATTTTAAAGGAAAAAGTCTAGGAAAAGTAGTGCTTAAGAGAGAGAAATAAAATTAAATAGAACTTTTTAAAATGTAAACACTGAATTATGTATACCTTTTTATACCTTTTGTAAGTTTTAAAAGGTAGGTGGGCATCCGCTATTGCGTCAGTGCCTCTGTCCATACGAGGATTGTGTTTAGCTGCTGTTGTATGGATGTTTCATGAGGTATTTTCCCACCAAATATCATAACCTAGTTCCTGGTTCCGGGGTCACTTTCCCACCGTACAAGAGGAACTGCGGCCTTTATGCTAAACGAGTATGGGAGACAAAAGGTCATAGGTTGAACTTCACATGTAATTTCATAGGAAACTACAGTGCCATCCCAAAACAATGGATGACGAACAAGTCGATTTGTTAGTTATTTTTTACTTTAGGGGATCAATCATGATCACAATGGCACACAGCCTTTTATTTATAGTACCCCGACATATTTATAATTCTTATTTAAATCTGGCCACGTTATTCCGCTAATAAGCGCTGGCAAGTTTCACCACCAGCACCAGCGATATTACAGATTCTTGTGCATCGATTATCGATCAAATTTTCAGATACAGGAAAAAATGGAAATCATGCAGCCAAAAAGGTATTCATTGATATAGCCGAGGCGCAAAAAAATCCATCTGCTCGATTTTTCCACTACTTCCCTTTGGTGCTTGTGGTCACCCAGTCAGCACGTCAGCACTGTAAGCCCCACCCCGCGAGTGTCGTGTTACAGGTACCCAGCTGTGTTAATAACACACTTTACAGCATTAGCAGAATATGCATTTCCGTGATGCATCCGGGAGATTATTATCCCCATTGACTTGTGCATAGCGTCTCTTCATGGCTGCTGCTCCTCACAGAATTCCAGCGGTCTGACCTCTGAGGTCAAAGGGAAGAAGACCAAGAGGAAGGTGAAGAAGCGCCGGGCGCGTTCTGAGGGCAAGAAGCTGTCTGAGGACGAGTGCTTCCGCTGTGGGGATGGTGGGCAACTGGTGCTGTGTGACAAAAAGAGCTGCACCAAGGCCTACCACCTATCCTGCCTGGACCGCACGAAGCGGCCCTTCGGTGAGCTTTCCCGCCCTACTGTAGCGGCTCAGGATGAGACCGGGGACTGGCTTCATGAGGCCGCTGTCTAAGTTGGAAACTTAGCGCTGTTGTCTGGCTCGACAGGTCGATGGGACTGTCCTTGGCACCATTGCGACGTCTGCGGGAAGAACTCTGAGGCCTTCTGCCAGCTTTGCCCCAATTCCTTCTGCAAGGACCACCAGGAGGGGGCGCTACGCCTGTGGGCGCCTACGGGACAGCGGTGCTGCCAGGAGCACGACGAGCTGGAGTTGCGACCTGCCGCAGACGGCACAGAGGCAGAGCCTCCTTTCGTAGATGGACACCGGCTGCCTAAGACCTCCCAGAAGGCTTAGGGTCAGACACGATCGCACACAATGTAACCAGTAACCAGCACTGCACAGCAAACTTCATCAGGGAAGCCCAGTTTCTTTGAATTTCATTGAGCCACCAGGACAGGTCTGTTTTTTTTTTTTTTTTTTTTAAATTTTATTTTATTTTTTCAAATTTACTTTTAAGTTTGTGTTTCATGCATCTGCACTGTTCGGCACCTGTGGTAAGCACAAGATGTTTACTACACAATGTGGAACCAAGCTTATGATTTACACAGCATTACAGGCAAACTTGAACATTTTTACTTTCTCTTAAACGGATCATTTGACATAGTATATACTAAAGACCAAAATTGTAATAAGACTGGAATATTGCAGTTACATCTTGCCGGCAGTTAATTTGTTTTTAACACAGAAAGACACTATTAGTAGCTCTTAACAGTCTTTATGTAATAGAGATTTAGGTTGCATTTAATAGCCAAGTTTTTGTCTTGTTTGTAGCTCATGTTTAAATTTTTGGGAATTGTGTAAATTCCAAGGGTATGAATCTTGTTTCAAGAGACTTTGAAGATAAGTGTTTGAATGCATGTGACTGTGGGCTTACCTTGCATTGAAGTGTGAGATTGAAGTATGTCCTTTGTTCAAAAAAACCTTTAAGGATTCCTAGTAAACACTGTCCAATGAAAACAAGCCTAATGTTAGTTTCTGCTTGAAAAGTGCACTGCACAGCAGGTACTTAACGCAAAGGTTCTCGGTTACTATACATATAGGCATATCTTTTAAATTTAGTCATATGATGCTGAAATGTTTATTTTAATAAAAGTATAATTTGGAACATGCTAGTGAAATAGTTTGCTGATATTTCTTAGGGGGCGGTTTACAGTTTGGTTAGGGTCTGACTGCAGGTCTGCAGCTGAAATGTGGGTAATCTTAGATGCCAATCCACAGCTGAGGGAGCTCAAAGGTATGAGCATTGCTAAGGCCTTAGCCAACAGGTAGAATAATATCTGGGGAAACTTGTGTAGAAGATTCCTAGTTGATCACTGAAAGTAGACGAGTGGCACAATGAAGAGTGAACCACGTCTGAATTTGGAGATGGGTCTAAATTTAAGACAACTGATGATTTTTTTTGCTACTCTTTCAATGCAACAATTATGTATGTGATTGCTTTTAAAATACCTCATTAGTCTGCAAAATAGTAACCTGAAATTATTGCAGAAAACAGATCCTAGCTGCTCCAAGTCCCCGCTCAGTCCTGCCCAAACACCACTTGGGAAAGACAGAAACAATGAGAATGGATACAGTCTGAGAATAGGTGACAAATTTCGAATCTGTTTATTGTGGTTTATGCCCCGGGAAATGAAGTGGTGTCAAACTGAATTGTATAAAATTTCAAATTGCTTTGAAGTATTGGCACAGAAATAGAAGACTGATCTGCCATCTTTGAAAGGCTTCTGTAAAGTATGTGTCACGTTTCATTCTCCGAAACCAGCATTATATCTATTTTGTAGTAAATATGTAATAGTAACATTGATGAATCTGGCCAAGGGCACTGAACAAGCTGTAGCTTTGGGTTTCCATGATATACATAAGCTCAAGTGTTTAAAAAGAACTGGTATTTTTAAAAAGAAAATGCATACATTGTTATAATATGAAACTTACTGGAATTGACTCCCAGTGTGTTTCATGAAACATAACAGCATTGCAGAATCATTGAGTGGAAATTTAGTTTCCTTCCACAGTGCGACAATCATGCAGTTCAGATTAGCTGGACGCTAGCTGACATTTCCCTGTATGTAATTGTGTGTCTAATGGACTAGAATTAATGTCCTGGAATTCACTGTGGCCCTATGCTGTATAAGCAGTTATGGGAAATAAGTGTGCGCAGCCGTGACTTAATGGTTTGGGAAGTGCACTTGTAACTGAAAGATTGCAGGTTCAAATCTGTGAACAGCAAGGTTCCGCCCCCAGGCGCTGCTCCCCGGGCGCTGAATTAGCTGCCCCCTGCTATGTCACGACGTCACATATGGGTTAAATGCAGAGGACACGTTTCATTGTTGTGCTGTGCTGTGGTGTGTCAACAATGACCACTGATCCTCAAATTCTAAAACCGGGATCATAAAATTCAAAGATTTCCATCCAGATATTTTTATACAGAGGAACCCACAAGAAGTGATCAAATACATTTAAGTGCATTTTTAGTGCTTTACTTTTAGATTCACATCTAATATCTGAAATAAAAGTAGGTTTGCATGTTGTCGTCAATGCAGGCCATAGTAGGACTTTGCAGACACTTTTCATTCCAGTAGTCTGTATATCACAAGTCAGATATTCATAGGCAAAGAAATCAAATCCATGTTTTATTCTGCACTGATGTACTGAGAACTATTTTTTCTCTAACTTAATCATTCTAATGGCATGACTTTGCTCAGCCGGCCATAGTTTTTACTGGGGATGTTCAGTGAAAAAAATGTAGCTATTGAGCTATTAGCCCTGTAGGCTATTATATTTTTAAAAGCGGTGAGCATAATATTGAGACAAATTATATTTCTTTAGTACTGTAGTGCTCCACCAAGTGGGAAAACTAAGAATAGCAGAGATTTTATTTCATTTTATTCCAAGTTCAAATTTGAGCTCGCATTATAAGAACATCTCCTGGGCTGCACGTTTGACAGCCCAGCTCCGTCCGGAAGGCCGGAGCGTCTGCGTGAACGAGGACTCTACGTGGCGCAGGCGCATTTTAACGATCGCAACGCGTGCGCGAACGGCTTCGCGTTTCCACGGAAACCACAAACAGCGGTGCGAAAGGGACCGAGTACCGGACAGCACCGGGGCACTAGCTGATTACAGAGGTCGAAAAGTTTAACACGACACGGTGAGTCTCACCATTACAAACAACACTCTCATGGTATCTGATAGTGACACGTTTTAAGTGTAATTAAACTTGCCAGTTAGATTCTTCATAGTGGAACGGGGTTGCAAATGGGATTAAAATATCATTGAAAATAATTAAAACCAATCTTAAGTGTATCTCTATTGTCCACCTTTAGCCTGTGTCTTCAGTAAACCCCCTTCCACGCCGATTATTACGCTCAGTTTAGCCCTGTTGTAAACTGATGCTTCACGGTCCCCGGACACATTCTCCTGCTGACCCGTAAGACACCGTTTCCCGCAGGATGGCTGAGATCCGTGTCGTTCCCCGTGGGAAAGTCTACCGGCAAATGTTTGACGCACAGGTTACTTTACGTTTTAACTGCTTCATAACGCAACCTATAGATGCCACACATGTATCGAGCTGTCGGTGTAGATACAGTCCCGTGTCTTGCTTAAGGTTAAGCTGTCCATGGCTCTGCACGAGTCCCGGAGGAGACGTGCGGCTACCGCGGGGGTTCCGCTCCAGGACAGCGCCACTCCGCCTCCGCACGCCGGCACCGAGCGCTCAGACGACGGCCGCAGCTGGTACGGGTCCAAACGAACGAGGCACTGTTATTAAAGTAGGAGGGAAGCCCGGAGATATGGCCATATGTACCGTAACGAGCGTGTGTGCGCTCATGTTCAAAGGGATCGGACGTGTGCCGCGTCCCAGTCGCTTAAAAACGCCACGGAGGAAGAAGAAACCCTGCCTGATGTTGTCGGTGAGGGCCTTTATACATATTCATATACATATGTAGGATAGTATTTACATAACGATACGTTAAATTGGTTAAGTAGCTGTAGTGTCGTGAATGAAAATAATAAAGATGATTTTAGGAGTGTAAACACTTTAAAGTTCTTACTACATTTATACTGGCTTTGTATTTGCTGATTGTGAGTGTCCCTCCTGCTAAACTGAACCTTCCTACAGTGGCTGGAAAAGTGGGCTCCGATATCAATGAGCGTCTGCTGGAAAGGCGACTGATGCGGCACACGCAGGCGATAGCGGAGCTGCACAGAGACCTGGCTTTTGTCAGTGAGGTAGACGGCTTTGATGGACAGTGTTGCTCTTCAGACAGGAGGCTGAATTACGGTGCAGCTCTCACACCCCAGATGGATGGAGCAGGTGTACCCTATAGCGTTGGACACTTTGAGGCAGAGTGTTAATCTGAGTCACGGTGTTGTGTTTATTGCAGGATCCTCCAGTTCTGCTCCTTCAGAGCCAGTCTGCAGCTCAGTTTGCAGATTTCCTTGCTCATCAGTCAGTCGTCAGGCTTAGTATGTGTTCCAGAGCAGGGAAATCTGTAAGCTTTGATTCATAATGAAGCTTAACACAGCGTGGGATTTTATCAAACTATAATGTCGGTGAACATTGGGAAATCTAAGATGGAAGACAGAACATTCCGGCGGAATTTCGCGTATATGGTCAACATTGACTTGACAGCAAATGATAACGATGGTGATGGGTGTTGAAGTTAGAATTAAGTGATCAGTGGTCATTGTTGACACCCCACAGCACAACAACAAAGTATGTCCTCTGCATTTAATCCATATGCCACATAGCAAGGGGCAGCTAATTCAGCACCTGGGGAGCAGTGCCGGGGGGCGGTGCCTTGCTGGTGAAGGTTAAAAGTTCCCTATCCATTAAGCCACCACTGTCCACAAACAATGGGCTCGTCCGGGATTTGAACCCAGGACCTCTCGCACCCAAAGCGAGAATCATACCCCTAGACCAACGAGCCACATGACTTGCATATCTTCTGTCCTTCAGAGCTATGAGACACCTCTCAGGGAGACAGGAGAGAACTTCCTAAGTAAAATGTCTGCATGTGATGAGACTGTGGAGAAACTGATGCAGAAGATTGTCAGTGCCGACGTCACCTGTACCCTTCAGGTCAGCCATTGGTCTGTTGTCCGAAAACAGTACTGACCTATCAGAGGAAAGGTGCTCGCTGTTGGCCTCTTATTCGTACTCTCTCTCTCCCCGATAGGATCTGCAGCAGCTTTGGGACACTATTGCTGAGAAGGCAGAGGAGCAGAAGAAGTGGATCATGGATCTGGACATGGTTCTGGGGCAGTACGAGTCTGATAGGACCACGAAGGTGAGGTGGGGGTGGCTCTGGAGCTGCCTGAGAACCTGTCAGTGTATCTCCTGCTCTGAATGATCTTTGTATGCCTATATGACCAAGATTACAGCGGTGCTGAAGAAATACTCAGCCCTTCTAGAGGACATCAGTTACCTGATGCCTCCTGACATCCACCGACTGATCGACGGCGAAGCCATGGTAAGAATGCGACCAAGGTGCTGAGAAGTTTAGGAAGGTCTCGCCTGAGAGGTCTGTGCCCGCAGATGGTGAATCAGGCGATACTGGCCAACCGGCGAGCTGTGGCCAGACTTGTCCTTCAAGCGACAGAAAAGCACCTGCAGATGGGGCTCCTTCTCAGGCTGCGCTGGGAGGACAAGCTGCAGGACTGGACCAAGCTGAAGGTGCAGGCCTCAGTGGGCAGATTCAGGTGCGTCTGATCCGTCGAGTGTTCCAGGGCGTTTGGGGCTCCTCCCCACATCCTCTCGGCATGGTAACGGTCAGCTGAGCTGCTCCACGCCATTCTGTCCCTTCTGTTTTATTAGAGAGTTCATGGGCGACCCACTCGTTCGGCAGCCTCCGGGAGTGCAGGACACCCTGGAGAGCATGCGGGCGAAGCAGGAGCACCTCAGCCAGAGGCTCCGGACAACGCTGCAGGGGATCAGGTGGGGGCCTGTGCGCTGGCCGGGGGTGTTGCGGCTCTGCCTGTCTGCGTCTGTGTCTTCAGAAGGCCAGCAGGGCAACCGCCACTCATTACCCCTAAAGACTGCTTTACACAAATATGGCTGACTGTGCTCTGACCTCTAGGTTCGCCCTCACATATATTTCTATGTTTCTCAGAGGAAAGCGGGATGAGAGACCAAAGAATTCCTCTCTGCCTCAGCCTGCTCCATTATGGCTCGATTTTTGGTCGATAATTGAGACCACAGTTATTTAGCACGATCACTCATCGACTTTGGAAATATGCATTCATTGAACTTTCTAAAAGGCTTGTCTTCTTACCAGTGAATTTCCTTGAACTTTAAATATAATTAAATTGAGAAATGAATAAAAAGTGGCTAGAAAGAGGTGCACTGGATTTATCAGAGCAAAACAGGAGCATCACTGCGAAATGAAATGCGGCACAATAATCGTTTTATCGCTATTTTGTTTTGATAATCTTTGGAAGCAAAAATCATAATTGACATTAAAATTAGATGAATTGTCCGACCCTATCTGTACTTGTGCTTGTCCAAATGGAAAATATCATTATCACTATCAGAAAGAAACTCCGTACTAGAAACCACTAATGTTTAATCAGGTGGAAATGTTCCATTGGGAAGAGTTGGCACTATGAACTAGTTTTCACTTTTAAAGTTATCGTTATAAATATTGTCTTCATCATACTGGCAGAGAATTGGGTGGATTAAGGGAACTCGGACAGTCATAAAACACACACTGTCCTTAGTTAATCTCTGGGTTTTTCTGCAGTTCCTTGGTACCTCCCAGGTGCTCGACGGAGCTGGTGACTGAGTGGTACTCCTCCCTGTCTGCACTCAATGAACAGATTGGTGAGTACAACTACTGACTGGGGGGGGTCTGAGTACAACTACTGACTGGGGGGGTCTGAGTACAACTACTGACTGGGGGGGGGGGGTCTGGGATTGTAGTTCCTGTTTCAGGGGGTGCCGATGAAAACATGATCAGAGACGCCTGATCAAGACCACGAGATCAGTATAATCCACGAGATCAGTATAATCCACGAGATCAGTATAATCCAGCTAGATTGGACCAAGTGAAGTATTTTTTCAACTGGATACCATCAGTCTCACTGTATGAACAATTCTCATGTTGCTTATTGCCGTTTCAGATTCCCTGCATATTGACTCGGTGGAGAAAATTCGTTTATATTATGAGAGCACTTGGCAGGAATGCTTAGCGCAGCTTCAGATATTCAAGGTATCGTGCCCCATTCGAGTCGTGACATTAATATTGCATTTTTGTCGGTAGTACTGAAGAGACTAGGGGGTGATATTCAGCGAAGCGGTTCTGTTTTTGCTTGTACAGGAAGGAGTTTGTGAATATGGACTTTCAGCTGTCCAAGTTAATGCCATTGTGAAGAATGAACTCCTGCCTCATATCGGTCAGTACCAAAGCCAGTCCGAGGACCAGCTGCAGGCCCTGCATGTAAGATTTCTAGATTTCTAATGATTTCTAAAAAGTCTACAGTTTAAATAAATGCATTCTGGTTTCCTGATAATTTAACATTCATGTCATGGTTATCAGTATGGCAACGGTGTTAATGGTCATAGATTCATTGTTTCTAATGAGAGCATTGAGCTCCTCATATCTGCACAGGCTGACTTTCATATTTCATATTAATACCCTCATTTTGATATGACAACCTCAGGCCAATCGGCACTGAGCTCTGCGGGTCCAGGTATAATTCACTCTGCAATTTGCACCTCTGGTATTTTGCCCAGTTACTATTTCACGCTATCTGCACCAATCCAGTACACGGATTAATGGTGTTATACATGTATGTTGTGTGTATCTGTATCTATCCATGTCCCTGTCTATGCTTATACAATGAGCTGTACTGCTGGCTGAAGTGCTACTGCAGTGACATTTTGCTGCTCTCTGCAGTGACATTTTGCTGCTCTCTGCAGTGACGAATACTTTGCTAATTTTGATGCTCCTCCACAGGCAGCGTTCGAGAGTCTGGAAAGGAGGGCTGCCGCAGTGAGCCGGTCGCTCTTCAGGTTCATGAAAGGAGCCGCAGAGCTGTGGGAGGTGCACACTGCTCGGCTGCGGAGGGCAGACCGGCAGCTGAAGGTCCAGCTGGAGGAGCTGCGTCAGGCCCACCAGCGTGAGAACCAGGTGAGGAGGCTGTTTGGCCACGTCTACCGATGTGAGAACTGGTTATGCCTTGAGTCTAGCCATGCCCGCCACCATCAGGATCTGGTAATCTAGGTCAGTGTATCTCAAACTGCTCCTTGAGGGCCTACAGACAGTCTACGCTTCTGGTCTGGGAGGTGGGGGTCTAGAGATTCTAATTCGTAGATGTATACCTTCACTTTGTAGCGTTAGTTCTTAGATGTTAGTTTTTCTGTGATCATTTCTGTGCGCTCAAGGCGTTTGGTGAGAACCTTTTTTGGACATGTGTGTGCTGTTATTGGAGAATCTATCATCAGTGAAGGACGGGACTTTTTCTACTGCACCCAGAAAATAGAGGCCCACCTGGACATGATGACGGACACGCTTCGGCAGGAGAGCTCAGAAGAGGCTCTCAGGGCCGCACTGGGCAAGGTCATCCTTCTACTGGAGGACGTTAAAAATGGGTATCCCAGATGAATTATTCTATAATCGTTGTTCCACTTGTGAAAACACAATCGTAGAAGAACGTGGCCTACAGTCGTGTGCTCTGTAGGTACAGCAGCTTACATTCCGCTGAAGTGGACGCTGTTGAATGTTACCCAGCCCTGATCCTGGAAGAGATACAATGCTACAGCTCCGCGGTCAGCATGTTCTTCAGCGTCGACGAGACCTTCCACATGGTACTGCCAATCTTCACACTGCTCCTCCTCTGCATACTGCTTCAGATAAACTAATGCAAAGCTGAGTCAGCGAGTCACACATCATCAGTGAATCTGTTGCTCTACAAACTCTCTCCTTTAGGACCCTGAAGATCTGCGTCGTTATTTTCCCTCAGCCAGACTTGGTGAGTGCGCATCTCTAAAGTGAGGTCTTGCAAGTTTTTAGTCCTTCACACATGCGTGCATTTTCGAAGCTGGATGTTTGCTGCATTTCTTGTAGATGCAAGCGGTCAGAAGGGAAACCGCAGACCTATTGATCAGAGCAGGACTCCTGCTACTGAATACCCGCAGTCGCCTGCAGACACGCTCTCCATAGACGTATGTGTATTAAGAACAATACGCCTATTTACCAGGAAGCGTAAACTCTGTACATACATCCAAATCTTTCACCTTTACTTTAGTATGGCACGGATTCTGAACAGGGGTCCAGCGCCTGTGTGACGCAGGTCTTCGCAACTTCCAGAGGCAACACGTATCATGTGAGTTCCAGGACGCTTCAGCCGCAGGAGACGGCGCCATCCCTGCCGGAGGTGGCGCTGCTGGTGTATCCCGGCAGCTTCTGGGAGCGGCTACAAGACGAGTAAGTTGGCTGATGATGCTAATGTATGTACGAGGAATGACTGAAACGATGGCACAGGGAGAACACGCCACGGTCCGCCAAAAACATCGCAATATTTTATTTGTTGATGCATTGTTTGTGTGTGTGTAAACACACACATGCACAGGTATGTATAATAAAAAATGTGCCCTGTAATGGACCTGCTTGCCATGTGTGTCATGCTGCCTGGTCCCTCACGTCCTTATCCTGGATAAGCAGGCAGATGGATGGATGGATGGATGGATGATGGATGGATGGTCTGCTCTGCTCAACCATATTGCACTCCAGTAGTAAACAGGACACTGCTAGACTCTAACGAATGATCTGAATATAGGTAATTGTTTGGAAAACATTTAAAATAAATCGTTAATTTGCAGATCATCGATAGGATAAGAAATTGATATCCGTGATGGGTTCCTGTCTTGAAGTTTAAGTGCAAACGATGTGCTGTTTATCTGCTTGCCTATTTGATTGCTACGTCTCCGTTGTCCTGTAGTGTGCGTGTGGCATTCTTTAACCACCTAGAAGAGTGGTATCACACGGCCCTGACGAACGCGATGGATGCCGTGGCAACAAAGAAGGAGGAGCTGCGGGCTGAACTGGACCTTCGGCTGCGTCTCCACGAAATGCGGGTTCAGAGCGTGGAGAGAGACGTCCATGATGCCCGAGCTGGTCAGTCATCCCTCCCAGCCCCAGTGATGCTGTCCTGTTAGTCACCGGCAGGCCAAGGTCATTAAGGTCATTAAGCTTCCCCTGCCCTCTCCACCCAGAGGAGCTGCTGCTTCACCAGGAGCGAGTGGACCGACACTGCAAAGCGGTCTTACTCTCCCTCAGCCAGTCCAGGACTGACCTACAGAACCTGCTAGCACAGCAACGGAAGCAGACTGAGGAATTCCTGACTCAGGTCTACAGTATGGAGGACAAATTCAGCTCGGCCACCAGCTCCAATATGTGAGGAGCGAGGCGGGTGGATGCTGGGAGAGGCGGGTGGTTGCTGGGCGTGACGGGTGGTTGCTGGGCGTGACGGGTGGATGCTGGGCGTGACGGGTGGATGCTGGGCGTGACGGGTGGATGCTGGGACAGTGGCCTCCTGTGTATGGCAGTCATTCAGCTTTCTGTCTTTGGTTCACAGGCAGCCTCTGGCCTCTCTGATTCGCTGTCTCCCATCTTCCTTATTATAGCCTGCTGAAGCTGCGTAGCTGCCTGCAGTCTCAGCTGGAGAAGCACATGTCACGCATCCAGACGGAACACAGGCACTTCAGGGAGGAAACGGAGCGTAAAATGGCAACACTAAGGCAAACCAATGCGCAGTTCATGAGATCATTCAGGTCAATGTCTTATTCCAACTGCTTTGCGGATCAGCTTTATTTTATAAATATTTTTATTTTCAAATATTTGTTTTACTTATTCTTGTATATATGTGTAAAGTTTAAAAATAAATGCACCATCTATAGTTGACGCAATTGCAATTTCACTGTTTCTTGAATCTTGAATTATTTTGTTTGATTCAATACCAGTTATGGTTCTAGCTATTTTTTTGTCTCCTCACTTGAAGAAACATAGCAAACTATATAGGACTGCGCCAAAATTTAGTATCCCAGCTTGAAACACATTTCTGCCTTAAACTGTATTGATTGGCTGTCCTTAGGACAATGCCCCGCATAATCTTGCTGGGGTTAACTGCCTTCATTAGAAAATCCTTACCTTTGTCTTTTAATATTAAAACTTAAGTGCTCTCATCTTTACTGGGATTTGTCAGAGACTGTTCTGCTTCTAGGTTGTTTTCAGAAGGTGGGAACTTCACCCCCAAAGAGCTCGAGTTGTACCACAAGCAACTGGAGAAGGTGAACAGGCACGTCGACTCTACAGACGAGGCCATCGCGGTCGACGCAGATAAGGATGAGTTCAAGTGCATGCAGCAGGTGAAGCATTTCAGTTTGCAGGTCCTTCTTTATCAAAGTCTGGATCTTCATTAATTTTTTTCTTTTTCCTGTAAAGGCCAAAGATTTGACAAACAAATTTCAGGACAGGTTCCAGTTCCTAGCTGTGGATTTGACGTTTTTGGAGAGACTTCGCCACGTCCTCACCTCCACACAGGTCCAGATTAAGAGTGAGGTACTCTGATTCATTTCCACAGAGACGTCTAGTCTCTGCGACACTATCAGGCCGATGTACAGCACCGTGCAGAAGTCAAAGTAAATGTTTTAATGCCATTTATCTGGGTGTTTGCTTAGAAAAATTAAGACGTTAGCATTAGAATACATGCAAATTAACAGTAACATAAAAACTAACAAGAATTTCTTCTGTTCTCCAAAAAATTACTGATATCTGGAAAGCTAAACACTTAGACATCATGTCAGCTTTATACCAATATGATCAGTTGCACATTTTCTGACTAGCCAAGGCTCAAGCACAGTACTGTACAAAATAATACACAATGTGAACTGAACTGCTAATTTGCCCTTTTTGTGCTTTGAGACTAATTCATTGTTAATTAGTGTGGACATCTCACTGACAGCCCCCAGTCTTGTCCGCCTCCCTCCTCCTCATCTCCTCATGTGCATTGCACGTTTCCTGTCCTCATTATATCCACCATTAGTGTTCATGGTGCCAAACCAATCAGAAAGGACTTGGTCTTCTTTGTGACACACATGGCCAATAGAGCTGATTCTGATTGGTCCGTTCCACAGGTAGCACGGAGCGACATGCAGAAGAGACGGATCTGCAGCATGCTGGTAGAGCTGGAAAGGATGATAGAGGCACACACCAGACCTGGTGCAGCTGAAGCGGTAGTGTTTCTGCTGTAGCCATCACCGTGTTATGTGTCGATGGATAAGTGGATGTACATGCTGCATTCTGCCCCCTGCTGCCCCCTACAGGCAGTGACTGAACAGGACCTCATGTCTTTCACTTGGTCAGTCAACAAGGAGCTGAGTGAGAGATTCCAGTACCTGCACTGTTCTCCAGTGAGGCTCTCTTATTCTTTCGAATCTATTCTAGAATGTTTTCCTTGCTGGATGCTGCATTTCGCCAGTTGCCGTGAGAGGACGACCCCAGTGTCAACTAGCTAACTATTTATTGGTTACAGGAACCCATCCTGACAGACACAGCACCACTTTCCCCACACCGGAGGCCGTCCTCCACAAGCTTCAGCCCCTCTCCTGACAGCCTCATCCTGCCTAGCCGAGTGGGCGTGGCCTCGGGCAAGGATGCGGCAGTGGGCGTGGTCCAGGAACTCCTGCGGTAAGGGGGTGTGATATCCATCCATCCTCGAGGGGAATACCCTGACCAGGATGCATGTCCATTTCATGGCCATTATATATTATTTAGATCAGTGTTTCACAACCCGGTCCTCTGGGATCCCCAAACGCTCCTGGCATTTGCTCCCTCCCAGACAAAACACATTTTTGCTTCCTCTCAGCTCCTGGTAGGGAGCAAAAATGTGGACTGTCTGGGGGGTCCCCGAGGACCAGGTTGAGAGACACTAACTTGGATAATACCAAGAATCACTTTTTGACCATCTCACAGGATGGCCAAGCTGAAAGACTGCCAAGAGTCCCAGGCCGGTACCCCCCAGAAAGGCTTCCACGCCCGCTCAGGTGGGAGACTCCCTCCACAATGCAGAATACCACCCTACAATGAATGTCCCAGATATATTCTAGCTGCATTATTACTGACTGTCTCCCCCTAGTGGCAGTTAGTCAGCAGCAGTGTGCCTGGGGCAGTCTGCCCCCACTTGACACCACATGGAGGAAATCCCCCTCTAGACAAAGGTCAGAAGTCAACTCCCTGCTGGTGTCAGAAATGAGAGCAAACTCTTTTGAGTCTTTGATTTCAGGCTTAGGCTCAAGTACTAAAGCTATCAGTTGACTTTCCCAATACTTTCACGAAATGGCCGTATGTGGAATGCCGGCCAGTGTCTAGAGAAAAATGTTTTCTTAATTGTATTTCATGTTAATTTACTGATGTTATGGGGTGTGTAGAGTGAAGAGGTTCTCCAAACCCACACGCTTCGATAAGAGATTTCAGGTGTTCGGTTCCAAACCAGCGGAGCAGGGCGTGTAAGTTGAGTCACAAGTGACCTTTCAGTGCATTTAATCCTACATCGGCATTGTGTGTCACATGCTGTTTGGCTGAGACTAAACGCAACGTTGTTTCAGTGCTACTTTTACAGGCCTAATCGTCAACATCCTGTGGAAGGCAAATGATCATCTGCTCCTGGTGGCAGAGGTAACGCACGATTCTCACAGCCATAAATGCATCATGCAGTAGGACGGCCGTGCTGTGTTGAGGGAGTGAGTGCACTGGGGTCAGGTTGGCTTTTCCGTGTTCTCCGAGCAGGAATTCTACAAGAAAGAGCATGGGCGTGTCTCACGGCTGGAGGTGCTTCCAGAGACCTTTGAGCTGTGCGCCGAGCAGGTTAAGCGCAAGCTGCTGCTCTACCTTAGCCAGGCAGAGAAGAACCACAGAAGCCATCTCCAAGGTGTGCCTGATCTCACCGAGCATCCAGCGAGAGAGACAATCACATTCATGACTGATTCTGGCTGTTTTCTAGCCACTTAAACGGCATGGATCTGGGCACCTCTTTCACCTTACAGAGTTCTATCTACAGCTGAGGGACTTTGAGGGGCATTTGGCTCAGGTGCTGGAGGTGGCGATCTCCCACCTGGGAACGCGGCACATAAAGGCTCTGGACCAGGAAAGCGCACGGATCCAAGAGCACCTGAAGGTAGTCCTGCAAACCCACGAGGACCTGAAGGTACACAAGTCAGCTACCTCTACACCTTGCGTGATTTTTGGGTGTCCTGAGATGTTCTGTAATGTGACTGAGTTGTCGGTGTAGCACCAGTGTTGCCCTGTCTGTGTTGGTGTCTTCATTGAGGTGCGACGTCAATGGGCTGACTGGTGCCATTTCAGATAAATTGTTCTAGCTTTGACATTTTTTTTCTCCATTTTACTGAATTTAGTAGTTTAGTCAGCTGAAAAGTTCCTACTAAAGGTCAAAAGCATGATTTGTATTTGTTTGGAAATGACTGGTTCAGGCACCAGCCAACATTTTATGCCGTCGTCTTCCTTCAGACAGAGCACAACAGGCGCCTGTCCCCCCCCCTGAGTAACCCTGCCTTCCAGGAAGAGCTAAAGACCCTCCTACTGGCTGAGGAGGAACGCCAGAGGGAGGAGACCAGCGCCATCCAGAGCACAAAGCAAGAACTGCAGGTCAGGTTGACATCACTGCGTGACAGCAAAGCAGCTGCATCGATGTAGGAGTAGCCTTCGTTGGTCTGGACCAACAGTACTGAACTGATGGCTGCCCACTTTCCCTAGGCCTGTGTGACACGACATGGGGATGAGTTTGTGGCAGCACTCGCCTCACTGACAGAGAGGCTGCTCCACCAGTTGGAAAGCCTCCTGACTGTGGACGCGCCTGAAGCTGAACGTATGTCACTTTATCCCCTTCGGGTTTTTATTGGTGGATTGAAACATGGGTATTTCTCATTGGAATGCTCCATGGAGGCTGCCAAGTCGAGCATTTGGGAGTGATGCGGTACAGAGTTTACATTGCCATACTTACCATAAGACTGTGCTAGATTTTTTTTTTTCCTGTCAAAGCCAGGCTAAATCATTTTACAACAGGCTTGAATATTTTTCCAGATACTCTGTCCCCTCAAGAGTTGTTTTGTGTTTTTTTTTCCTCTCTCAAGTTATGCAGCAGACCACAACCATGATACTCCTTGCAAAGGTTTCTGGGGATGAAAGTATTCAGATGCAGAAAGCTTTCAGGTAAGTTGACGTGCCTTACAGAATTTTGTTGAACTGCATTCACATGCTACCAAAATACAGATAACATGGATTGAAGACATTAAGTAAAAATATCAGTGTTCAGAGTAATACGGTGCACATTGCTGGGTCAACCCAAGTTCTGAGTGTCTCAGTTGCCTTTAGTTCTTTCCCCTAAATTCCAGCCTGTAAGACGTCCTGCTGTCACTTGAGTGACGTTTCTCTGTGACAGAACCTGGCCAGAGCTTGGATATCTACAGCCGGCTTCTGACACCCCTTTGGTACAAACGTGCAGAAGCAACGGCGCCAACACGACCGCCAAAGCAAGCCGGGCTCACCGAAAGACCGTGGAGGCCAGCAAGGCTGCCTACCAGGTATCGTCAAGCAAGCATCTGGAAGCCATTTCTAGAGCTGTGCGTCCCGGTATAGCAGGGGGCCTTCCTCATGGGCTCAGGGCTACTGCTTAGGGGCCGTTTTGTCTGTGCTGTCACAGCGTTTCGAGCAGCGATTCCAGGAGGTGCTGAGCCGGGCAAAGGAGGAGATGGAGGCACAGATGAGGCAGGCAACGTGCTGGCAGGCGCAATGGCGGGACTCCATCCGGGCCCTAAAGCTCCTCCACCCCCAATAGCTAAAGCCAGACAGAGGCCGCCTGGCCATCTCCATAATGGCGGGGGTGGGCACGTTCCTTTACAGGCAAGTTTTACAAATTGATGATGGAGATTGGTAGAGAAGTCCTCTACCAACTTCCAAAAATGTTAAAAGAAGAAACAAATGCAGTATTGCTACCTCTGGTGTATTTTGGGGATAGAAATATTAAACACATTGTCAAAGATACTCCAAAGAGTGCTGTACTGTCAAACGTTCTTTGCAGCATGTCTAATACTTCCTGCCGTTAAACAGCCTGAAAAGCTGGACCTCTACACACACACACACACACACACACACACTCCAATGCAAATCCATTTGTAATCAAGGTGGTATTTGTCCAACATCAGAGTGGCCTGTTGATCTCTCAAGGATCATCGAGATTATTATTATGTTTTTTTTGCATACTTCTGTACTTTACATCATAATTATCTGACTTCCATAAACCTGCTGAACATGTGCAGAAAATGAAAGGGCAATTTCCAAAAATCTGAAAATGTTTCCAGTACCAAGTAAAAGGTTGATTATTAAAAGGGCATCAGATACTCAAACAACATGTAAAATATACATTTTAAAAAGGTCAACAAAGAACCCAAGGAGGGAGGGAGCAGAAACATGGACTGCCCGGCAGGAAGCAAAAACATGGGCCGTCTGAGGTTCCCGAGTACCAGTTTGAGAAACACTGCTCCTACAGACCCAGGACTGAAGATGGTCTCTACTTAGGTGCTGAGGAAACGTGAGCTAAAGGTGCACTGAACGGCACACACGCTGAAAAGGAATTAACTGCGTATTTCCTGCATACAGACATAACTTTAAGAGACTAAGGGTGTACTCACACTAGGCAGTTTGAACCGTGCCCGAGTGCGTTTGACCACCAAAGCGCGGTTCGTTTGACTAGTGTG
>JAODKF010000055.1:6159564-6176462 GCA_026779585.1 Mormyrus proboscirostris | reverse complement strand
AGGAGAGGGCCCGCACACTGCATCTGCCTCAGGTTCAACAAGGCGCAACTGGAAGCCCATCACCCATGCAGGACCATATACCATGACCATGCTCATGTTGCCTTAGGGCTCCATTTTAAACTAGAAACTGTACAAGATACAAACCACTTCAGCTAGTCCTCCATGAAAAGTCGAGTTTCACTGCTACCATTTAAAAATGGATGCTTTCCTGACCTGGTACCATCTCCTTAAATGTCCATAATTAGTTCCTGTTCCTACAATCCTTCTGATTTGTCCATCTTACCCACAATGCACTTCATCTGCTCTAAGAACAATAGGGTAAAATATAAATATTGCAACCCAATCATAAAACTGTACGTTAAAGCTACCTCGGCTGCTGATCTATCACAAGTGAGTGAGTACAGTATTATTCTATTTTTTAAAATAATAAAAAAAATAAAACTACTATTCAAGCAAAACTGAACATTCTTATTTGAAATTTAAAAATTTCCAAATTTCCAGAATTGCAGACTATCAAATCATAAAACCCAACTTAGATAATCCGATACACCTTTCAGCATTCTCACAATGCCTCGGGGGAAAATTATCCAACAGATTCTGGTAAATGCACGACTAGAAAAATGGCAAGTGACAGAACTGAATGAATGAAGAGACAGAATGAGTAGCAAGTGAAGGAATGACAAAGACGGGAACAATGGAGTGTGAAAGCAGGAGATGACAGAGAGACAGAGACAGACAGACGTGGGCCTTACTTCCATCATCGGACTCGTCGCTGCCGCTGGGGTGTTTGTTGCGCTTCATGGTCAGATGTCTAGGCAAGCAGCGCTGGGGTCTATGAAGTTGGCAGGGAAAATCAGCCATGACCAGCATCTGAAAATTCCAGGCTGAACTGATGCAGCTAAGATTCAGGCCTAATCAGTGGTTGGTGGACAAAACCTCTGATGTTTTGTATGAAAGAGGTGTGGCCATAAATATGGCTTATAATCTAGGAAAGCTCATTCCAAAGTATAAAGATCACTCATTATTACGAAGATGGCATCTACTGCTTACATAATTTGGTCCAAAGGAAGATGTTTCAAAAGGAACTGCGAGTTTACTCCATCGCAGCATCTGTCACTTAGACTATTCTGCTTTGAAATTATAAATCCCTTCAGTCATTCATGTGAGGTCATTTATATTTAGTTGCTTACCTGACACTTTTACCGAAGCTAATTTACACTCTTACCCGTTCACACACTCAAGCATTTATCAGACGTCAGTTACAGCAGGCTGAGACCTCAATCAGCAACCTTCAGGTTACAAGCCCGTGTCAAACGCTTTTACAACTTCTGTAATATTTATTCGTTCTGCAGTGTTTCAGTTGTGCTCCTTTTCACAGCATAAATACTTATGACCATTTACCTCAACTCTGCCGATTTCTCTCATTACCAGTCCTGTTGCAGACATCTAAACGGGAAACCCACAGTTACATGAACATACAGTTTGAGATTGGAGTGAAGTGAGAGAGCCCTTCTGTGGATTTTAAACATCTCATCAACACACAGGCCATGTTACACATGAAACCAAGTGGAACAGCAGGATTTAAATGGTTTTGGGTTAAAATTTAAACTGCTGTTATAAACCCATTCGGGACGATGCTAAAATTAGCCTTCGCTCAACAGCAAAAACAAAACACCCATTTCAGGAAATAGCTATGTTAGCTGGAAAATTAGGCATCTCTTACTGCTGGAAAGGGCATTTACAGACTGGAAATAATGGGTGAAAGCATCATAAATTCAACAGCAACAGCAAACAATACCACAGGGCTCTTTCTTCAGCTAGGTAGCACCAAATGACAAACCAGAACTTCGGCACTCCTAGCACAATTAAAAATAACTATGATGTGTTTTTATAAATCACTAAGAAATACGAATGGACCGCGAATAAAATTTGGCCCAAATTGCACCTTTTTCCCCACATTCAGGAGAGAGGTGGAGATGCGGGCTCCCTTGATTGTTGCTCTTGGCCTGGTCATAGAAGTATCAATTCATTTTGGAAAGTTTTCAAATGTTTTTGCAGGCCACCAGTTAAACAGGACACACAACTTGGCAGTGATTCTGTTACAACATAATAACCATCCTCCCAATGAATGTAAAGATGACTCAAAGGGACTTACGGTATGCCTTATCAGCTCACAGGAGGCTGCCGTCCTTATTCCAAATTCAATAGTCTGACTTGCGTTACATTTCCTCCCTTTAGTGGTAGATAATGAAAAACACAACAGACGCATTAAGATAAATCCCACAACACATAAACAAGATGTGACAACATCAGGGCAAGTAAATGTCATTTTAACTAACACTTTTCAGAACACATACAAAACACAACATATCCCTGCCCCAAGAGAAATGCTAACAAAAGTAAAGAATTTAAATGAAAGCTGTTAAATTAATTTAGACACGTATACTTTAAAAATGTCCTATCACACATGTTCAACACCCAAAATAAATTCGATTGATTTTTTCTTTCTGAATACATCTATCTGTCCAAACTACATTCAATTGCAGCTCCATGAACTAATTTGAAAAGACACAATAACATCCTTGGTGCTTTCAGTTTTATTCCTACAAGCTGTTTCACCATTACATAACCCCGACTTGTATATCCATGTTATGTCTACCAGCTAATTCACAGCACATGTATTTAAACTGTACGTGCGGAACTGTATGACGTCGGGCGGTGGGAGGGGCGTCCACTGAGCGCGACCACGCCCCTCGGCGAGTTTGCGTTAACTAATGGCACCCGCTTGGCTAAATATCTATTATACCATACGATCAGCCAAGACGCGTAATAACGCACGATAAAAAAAGAAACATTTGTAGCGGTATTTTTAAAAAGAAATATTTCAACGTGATGCAAAGCGCAAAGTTATGCCGTTGAACTGTATCTCCAGGGGACTAAACAATTATTAATAAGCTTAATGTTTGCCCGGGTTACACATAATTTATGCGATGGGGTCTGTTCTCCGCAGCCCGCCAGTGACAGCCTCCATGCAGGGGAGGGAGCAGCCTTGCGGCGGGCTGAGCGCGACCGAGCAGCCGCTCAGTCCGAAACTCGGCGAGCCAGCGCAATTCCTCATAAAGCGTTGGCAAAACATTACCAGTCCCACCCCCGCCCCCCATCCCCCATCCCCAGAGTACAGCGACCGGCGGCGTTTATTTCACATTTACCCGCAGCGGCTTCAAACCGCACAGCCAGCCGTCCTAGTCAGTACCTCAGGTTCGGCGCTCCTTCGTATTGCGTGTAGTTTCGCCTTATGGCGCCTTCGTTAATCTCAGGGGGGGAAGCGAATACCCTTAAAATAAAATCATTTATACGCTAAATATATCCGACAAGACGTCGCGTGCGGGTCAGCGGCGGCGGCCCGAACTTTCTTTCCCGTCCCGCACGAGCCCCCAGGTTCGGGGCACAGCCGAGCGCCTCCGAACTTAATCTTTTGGCGCCATTTTAGTGACGTTTCTTTATTTCCAGCGGGCAGCGAACCGAGCCGGGCGGGCGGGCTGCTTCCACACGGACCGCTTAAAGTGCGTCAAAAGCCGACGGCTCTGCTATCAGCACGGGGCCGGGGGAGGGAATTGTGTGGGGGGGGGTGAAAAGCAGCTTTCCTAAAATACACGTCTAAGGGGTGGAGGCGAACACTGCGTTTTAAAAGCACCGCCTCGGACCGACCCCCCCTCCTGGAAAGCAATGGAGGAAACGCGACGGTACCTACACTGCGAAGCGTGGTAGTGGTGGTGGTGGTGGTGGCGGTGGCGTCGGGGGGGTGACGGCTGAGCCGTTACGCGGTTACGCGACCAGCTGCTTCCTTAACGCGCGCGGTAAAACCCCCCGCCTGATCGTCTCGCGGGTTTGCGAGCCCACGCAGCCGCTAATGGTGGCACCGCACAGGTAAAACTCGTCTGACTGACGTCCGTCCCCCGTTATGAAAGCATACGGCCGCAGGACGTGGAGCTGTCCGCCATCAACACACAAACACCGCCTGACTGACGTACGTGCCCCCCCTGGTAAAGGAGAATCTATTTCTAAATGCTCGCGCCGCGGCCACCAGGGGGCGGCATTCCCATTCGAATTGTGTACTTCTCTCAGTTCCGCCATTATCCTTGCAAAATAGTTACTTGTCCGAAATGTATCGATTTCTTTCACGACATGCTTAATAATGCATTTAAATTATAATATAATGATGCATATAATTAATAATATTGTTGATGTTTTTTATCCTGTGAGTACTGCTCAAACCTTGAACAATCTTGAACATTCATCTCTGAATGAATGGTTGTTTCTGTTACCGCTTGTAAAAAGTTAAAAATGAATTTGGAAGGACTTGGATCTTTGTAAAACGAATGCCCCCGTTGCGTGTGTGTTACTGATGCGTGAGATCCTTAAATAAGCTCTTTTAGTGTGCAGCTCTGCATGCTTGTAATATTGTGGGTGTATTTAATATGGACATTAAGGACCGGTGTACTGTGGTAATTTAACAGGTGTTCATTTACGAAAATTCTATCTTATGGCCTGTCAAAGAAGAAAGAAGCAAATAGCCTGCTTCTGTGCAGCCGGAGCCGTCATTTTATAGGGGCGGGGGCAGAGGGCACCCCGGGTGGGGTGGCCGCGTCACGCGGGCTCCGCCCCGCTCGCACTCGGGGCTCCTGCAGCTCAACGCTCAATCTCCCTGCCCATACTACGCGCTACCCTTATCAGGACTTCTGTGGTTCGGATCTGTCGGGCTTTTTTTTAATTATTAGCCAGAGAATTATATGAAAGTGTTTTTAATGTGGTTCTTGCTCATCGCAAAACTGATTCTCGGCTTGCGGCTGGTGATTGTAAAACACTCCCCTACGATGTGATAATTTGGCGTGTGGAATCGCATGATATCCGTATTCCATATTTTAATTAATTGCCTATTTGTTAACAAAATATTTCGCCCCCAAGCATATTTCTTTTGTTAAAAAGATTTATTTTCATTTATTTTCACAGCGCTAAATGCCTTTGCTGTAACCCCTGAGGCTTATTTTACACTCTTATTTTTAATTACTCTACTTAATATACTGTACATCATGTAGCCTAGTTTATACTGTAGATCATATACTAGAGCTTAGATAGAATTTTAACATGAAAATTGTATTTAATCCTGGTGTGTTTTGTAATTACCCGTCTTAATTCATTCTTCAGGCATGACTGCAGTATTTTGAAATTATAAACAAAAACTCATTACAGCCGTTTTGTATGTTGCCCAAACCCCACGGGCGACAGCGGCCTCCTGATCGATTCATTTCTGGCATTTCAGTGAAAAAGTAATTAAACTGAAATTTATTCTTAAATGATATTTTCCCGTTTTCTATTTTGAACAGTTAACGTTCCACGAATGTGTGAAATACCGATGACCATTTTCATAAGAGACATTAGGTATATTATATGTACCTTATTATAAGGTACATTATGAGGGAAAGAAGTCCGATTCGGTTTTCCTGTGTAATGCACTTTAAGTCAGAAAATTATTTCTCGCAAAAACATTCAGTCCTTTAACGACATACTTCACAATAACTCATCTTTGTTCCGGTGCTTTCCTGAACTGGTGTTCATACTGACACGCGCTTGTCTTGCATGCTTTATTGACATACTGCACTGCAATGTTTAGCGAACAAGAAATCTTCACGTCAATAGCAAGTTGTGGCCACAGTAACCAATAGCCCCAGGGGAACTGCCCCAGAGGATTATGGGACGGGGTAGGGTAAATCCCAGAGGCCCTGGGATAGGCTCTGGAGTCGGGGAAATCTTGAGATTTTTAAGAGAGGTTGGACAAGCCTACTTTCATGGTAAATCAATTGGGGCTCAGTGCCTATAACGCATAACTGAGATTCATTTGGTCGCCAGTATGGCATCGTACGACTTTCCTGTCCTGTGCACCTGGATGTTTTGGAAGCCTGCAGCAGAGAGCAGGCGGCGATAGTGCGACGGGGGGCGCTCTCTCCCCTGCGTCTGCACCATCATGTTGAGGGAGATGATCTGCGCTGTAATGGGGCCTCTTCTGCTCTCAAACAGCAGGGCCTCGATGATCAGGATCCCGCCACCTGTGAAGAGTGCATATAATCACCACATTCACACACTCCTCTGGGCAATCTGGTAACTCCAATCAGCCTCAGTATGTTTTTGGACTGTGGTACCTGAGGGAGCCCTGGCAAAGACCTGAACTCTGATCTCACAGGTGTGAGGCAGCAGTGCTAAGCAGTGCTAACCACTGCACCGCCACATCACCTCGCAGTGCACACTGGTATTTACAGCTCTGGAAAAAATTGAGACCACAGTAAAATGTTCAGTTTCATTAATTTCTCAATTTGTATGTTTCTGTGTTAAATACACATTTTTTTTGTAACCTCCATCCTGGCATCACATTGATGAAGGGCTTCTTCCTTGCTTTATGGGACTTCAGTCCCGCTTCTAGGAACCTGTTAGGACCTGCACCTCACACCACTTAATGTTTCCCATTATTTTTGGAGGTCACTTGAGGTCATCTTCCAATTCATGAGAAACTACCAGATGACGGTCATCTCTGGTACTAGAAAGTTGCTTCTGTCCTCTGCCTGGCTGGTTTCTGGTCGTTCCCAGTGTCTCCTGCTTCACCTTATTCTTGTGTACTGCTGTCTTAGAAACTTTGAGTCTGGAAGCAGTTTGCTGCTCAGTGTAGCCTTCTGCCAGCAGAACCACGATTAAAACAGAATTTTAAAATGCAGATTTAAAAAAATATAGAATATAAATATAGAGTGGTCTCTTAATTTTTTCCAGAGCTGCATAATCCTGGATGCTCCCTCGCAATAATATACTTTGTGACACATTGGGTAGCACTACTGACTCAGGCCTCCAGGGTTGTGGGTTTGAATCCCGTTTCCACTCTCTGTGTGCCCTTTTCTCCAGTCTTCCCTGCGACTGGAAGATGTACGGAGCAGCTACAGTGGACCTTCTGCAGCAGCTGCAGAGTCTTTACATGTACGGCGCACACACCCGGCCTGCAGCTACGGTGGATCTTCTGCAGCAACTGCAGAGCCTCTTCCTCTTTCCAGTCGTGGATGATCCGTGCCAGGATGTACAAGTCCGATGCCGGAATCTCTCCGGAGAAGAAGTCACCTGCAGTGAAGAGGAGGAGGAGGTCACCAGGCAGGGTGAGGGGCGGAGTGTGCTGGCCTGTCTCATGTCATTTCGGAGCGGTTTTCACTCACGTCCGAATCATCATAGATCAGGGGCACTCAAATGACAGTCATCCAGACCGAGACGCAATATACTCTGGACCGCATCTGGCCAAATTTACTGAACTCCCCCCTCCCCCCCCCACAAAAGTAATTGAGTACTGTTGTCAAATCAATGGCAATATTTTGCTTAACCAATGGTAATTTATAGATTCTGACTGACTTAAAGGTTTATCTTCAAACTGATGGAACAGGTGGGATTCAAACCTCAGCAGTTTGAAGATGGGTAGACTAATAATAATAATAATAATAATAATAATAATAAACTTTTTGATCTTGCAAAACTGCAAATTCGTTCTTTAGTTTCATACAAAAATGAAAAACAATTCGAGTGACTGACTCAAACACTTTAACTGCAACCATATACAACTGCTTCATTTCCACCATTCCCTCCACGCATGACACACTGTTGCACGGCGCCCGTAGACTCACCACGCGGGTGATTTTCCGGAACATTGAGCGGGATAAAGCTCACCTTCCACAAAGCGGATGGTGTCGTCCGCCTGTGAAAAGTGCTGCTTGGCCGCTTGCACCACCCCGGGAACATCCAGCACGGATACGTCGGCTGAGGGGTATTCTCGGGCCAGCCTCCGGGCTAAGGCCCCCCCGCAGCCTGCAGACACACCCAGGAAACCCCCCCACCCATGCCAAGCCTATGCTTTAACGCACTCACCAAAAGGAAGACATTTCTCTAACTATGGATGAAATCAAGTTGAGAAAGAAAAACACGAATCTCAGAGTCTTCGTACCTCCAAGGTCGACAATCGTCTTAAAGGGCGAAAGGTCGAATGCGGTCACTACGTCATGCCCATCAATGGCCCAGGTAGAGTTCATGAGGCCCATGAACTTCAGCATCTCTTCATTGGACCTGCAATGAAGAGAGAGGCTCCTAAATATGGACAGAATCAGTCCACAGACGGGGCAGAGTAGAGCCCTGGAGCCAAGCCCTTTGTAAATGAAGAAATACTTTCAGTTGAAGTATTTGTGTCAAGACTTCCAGACGTTTTGCCGATCGGCTAAAGTGTTGTAGTAACATCTCTGGAAAGAGCCTGAATGACTGGGGAATTTCAAAGAGCTGTAAGTCCGAGTTACAGTCATGGGGGGCTCAAGGAAAACCAGAGTGAGACCCCCCAGTTACATTCATGTGTCAAGTGGATTGTTTTATCCTAAGAATCATGCAACCGAGGAAGCAAGATCAGGCCCTGGAGTAACAGGAGTTAGGGGCCCTGCTGAAGGGCCCGACGGTGACATCACTCCACCCACCGCGGAATCCGAACCCGTGACCTTCCCATCATGGACACAGGATCCTAACCAGCGGTGGACAGTTCAGGTCCAGAAGCTACAAATCCAGACCGAGATTTTGTTTCAACCAACCAGTTCAGCATAAAGCAGGCGTCTCAAACTGCAGTCCTGGGGGGGCCAGAGTCCTGCTCATTTATGGGTTTCCCCTCTTTTAACACACCTGATTCACCTCCTTGTGCTAATTACCACACAGCTCTTGAGCTGAATCATTTGTGGTGGAAAAGGGAAAGAACTAAGCTACACAGGGCTCCGGCCCCCCAGGACTGGAGTTTGAGACCAGTGGCTTAAAGGGTCACAGTCACGGAGTACTCAGCCAGATGGCTGAAACAAAATCTTGAACTGGATTTGTACTCTCTAAACCTGAACTTTCTGTGGCTACTTCACAAATGTGTGCAATTCTCCGTCTTCTATTCTTTCCAAATAAATACAAATAATGATTTAAAATAACACCAAACAACCTGTATATGGCTTTGAAAATGTCTTCAGATGGAATGCCAAAGGTTTTCTCATTCTGATTCTTCCCCTCCCTGTAAAACATACGGTGGCACACAAGAGTTAGCATGTATAATAATGTAAAATGTCTAGAGGTGGACAGTTCAGGTCCAGAAAGTAAAAATCCAGACCAAGTTTTTGTTTCAACCAACCAGCTGAGCATAAAGAGTCAAAATCAGAGCTGGATGGCTGAAACAAAAACTCGGTCTGGATTTTTACATGTGCATCTTAAAAAAAGACATGAAAATTACATGGATAAAATCTGCGTCATCCACATTGTGACATGATTAATTTAAAAAGTAACATTCCTGCGTCGTGAAGAACGCGAATCATGCCTGAGATACACCGTGATGCAGATGACCGTGCAAACTGTGTCCCACCTAATGGTCTCAGTCAGATTCCCCCAGAGTGGGTAGACAGTCTGGGAGAAGTAAACAGCCATGCCGTGGAGCGACTTGTCTCCGGTCCTGGTGAGATACGTGTTGGACACGTCTGTAGTGCTATACAGGGCTGTGGGAAAGAGCAGATACTGCGTCGGGGAGACGGAAGAGACAGGCCAGTGACAGCCCTCTGCATGAGCAGTGGGAGAGCACACCTGAAAACCTGAGCGGGCTCTTAGAAATGCCTGTGGGCATCGTTGTGTGATCACTCGGGGCTGCAGCCGAGCCCCGAGTATTTTAGCCCCGACGCCGATCTTCCTTCCAAAAGTCAAGCCCCAGGTAAACTTCTTTCAACAGCTAGAAACGTCCCTGTAAATAACACTTCTTAAGACGCATCACCTATCATTCATTTGCAAAAAAAAAAAAAATCGGTAACTTACTGGCTTTCAGTCTTTGCTTTGTGAATGTAACAAATTTATAAAATGTAACAGCTGCAGAAGGTCACCCATTACATGCTAATTCAATCACACACAGCAACTTTATGGGGGAGGGTCTTTTAGGATATAAAGTGGGTAAACAAATGCCCTTATTTTGTATCGAGCTGCCTTTCAGTACCTCAGTGTATGTCTACACTGTTTTACATTATATTATTTTTGCTGTCCAATAAATCATCGTTTTGCTGAAATAAAACTCTGCACATGGATTCCTTGCAACAAATGTAACTAAATTATTACTCTATTCATATATATAACATATATATAAACAACCAATGTTATTGTAAATCTGAAATATACCACAAGGGCGTTCATTCACCTCCAAAAATAAATGCATTTCACTCCAAACTTTGACAGGGTGAGCTGTTGTGGGTAATGGCTGGACAGAATAAAGAAATTTAAGGTCTCTACATATATGGATTTAAGTTCATTTTCTTGACATGAACAACATTAAATGAATTTAAAGGTTACATTTGCATGAAGTTAAAAGTTAAATTTTTATGCTCAAACCCAGGACTGAATACTCAGTCGCAGTAATACAACAATGTCATCATCACACAATAGATTTCCTCTTGATTTGACTACAAGGCGCCTTTGAATTATTCTGTCCAATATCCACACAATGCGTAGAAATCACTCATGCAGATAAACCATTATTTATATAAATATTGTATAGAGCAAAATAGAAAGTTATATATGCTGTAGAGTGGTGCAACAGCAAGGAAATTTATAACATGTAAGGAAATCAACACATTTCCCTCCTTATCTGACTCCTGATGATGTCATTTCCAAAGGTGCACAGAAAACATGAACCTGAACAGCAAAAGCCTTTTCTGGCCCAAAGTGCTTCAGCAAATCGCCTGTCATTTAAGGAGGCTGTGATTCTGAGCCCTGAATGGCGTCTGGCCGGACGGCCCTAAATGAGGTCACCTTTATCCTCCGCGACTTCCACCTCGAGGACGCCGGCCCCCACCAGTGCGTCCAGCAACCTCTCGGCACCATCCGCACTGATGGCCAGCGCCTGAGCCACAGCCTCTGCACTCAAAGGCTTCTGGGATCGCGCCAAAAGGTCAAAGACCCCCAGCTCACAGGCAGAGAAAATCACCTGTGTGCGGGAGATGCAAAAGCAGCAGAAGATAACAGGGCCCAGAAGATTGGAATAACGCGGCAAAACACCGCTGAGGCCTATTTATATTAGTTACAATGCAAATGGTACTCAGGTCACTTATGCAGTGCCGCGCATCAGAGTACTCAGGTCACTTACGCAGTGCCGAGCATCAGAGTACTCAGGTCACTTACGCAGTGCCGCGCATCAGAGTACTCAGGTCACTTACGCAGTGCCGCGCATCAGAGTACTCAGGTCACTTACGCAGTGCCGCGCATCACAGTACTCAGGTCACTTATGCAGTGCTGCGCATCAGAGTACGGCCTTAGAGATGCATACTCCATTCATATATACACACCTTTGAAACTCTGAAGCCATTGAGATACTCCAGCAGCCTGAAAGGGTAGTCCAGCTCACTCTCAGACAGACGCGCCGCCATGGAGGTCAGGTCTGTAGGGCCAGGGAGAGCAAGACAGGCTGACGGTGGCTTCGATTGACCCCAAAACTGACTGGGCAATAAAGAATTCAGGGAATAAACAATTTTATTTTTAAAAAATAAAATAAGGTAATCCACAGGGTTGCCAACTTGGGTCAGCTGGCTGGTGTGAGATTTTCAATTTGACATAAGTGTTCACACTCATTTGCATGTGTGTAATATGTTTTATTTCCTTGTATATAGTCTGTAGGGTTTGCAAACTATCCCAACGCTTTTGATGTAGCTAATTTTAGGGTTATAATGGAATAATGTAGATTCACCGTAAGATTTCTTGCGTGAGATTCTGAAAGCACGAGTGTCACCCCAACTGCGTCAGATCTGGCAACCCCGTGTACAGACGTTTGACAGAACCTGCGGACCTAATATATTTTAATGAACATAATGAAGAATAATCAAAAATAATTTTAATTAACGTATTAATAAACATATTAACGGGGGATGTACCAGAAATGAACTAATCTATAAACGAATCATTCATCCTAAAGAAATCCAAAGAATCGAATCGCCGAAAAAGATACAATTTTCATATAAAATCATTATGCAAAATAAACTTAGAAACCGCAGGTATCTTCACCAACAACCTATCCACCTCCAACCACTTACTCCGTTCAGCTGTGCGCGGACGTAGCGCATTTAGTTATAACCATTAAAACAGGCTCATTCCTGAGGTTAGGTTTTTACGATTATGACGTGCATTTTGATAAACCATTTAAGCCTTTTTGAACACAGATGTTATTAATAAAGCAAACGCGTCGTATTCATCGCACGTTTATATGATTTTGATGCAAACATTTATTTAGTTAGTTCGGCTTCAAAATATTTTTGCTTGTTAGCGCATGGTGTTAAACTTGAAGCCCCGTGACTCACCCCCGATGTTAGTTACTGTGCCTTTAATAAATAACCCTGATCAGATAAATTTCTGCAAGAGACGCATACGCGCCTTGAAAGCGAGTTTGCAGCGGGTTCAGTCGCGGTACGTGTCTCCCTCGCGATCCGGGGACATACGATGTCTGGCGGAAGGCCGCTCCTGGGGGGGAGGGGCTGAGCCTGGGGGGGGGCAGGCTCACCGCCGTGCCAGGGCCGCTCGGGGGCTTAACCATAGCCTACCAGTATGAGGCAGTCTGCTTTCTACGGTGGATCCGAGAGAGAAAAATCAAAACTGGTTTAGGTATTTTTTTCCTGCCAGGTTACAAACCATGCTTTTCTGAACCGGAAGTATAACTATATCCCGGATTAAAATTATCTTTCGCCGCGAGGATCTTCCTCTATATATGCTACTAAAATTTGCGGCACGAATGGATGACAAAAAGAAACTGCCCTTTCCTGATTATACAGGATCGGTATTTCAGTCTGTTGGATAAAGTAATAAGCTTACATTTTGTACAGCTGCAAAATACATCGGGACTGACAATATTTCTCTTGTTAGCAATAAAACGCAGCTCGACGACACTGTTCGGGAATTTTTAAGGAAACTGTACATTAAAAAAAATCTGCCGATACTTAACTATAAGTAAACGTCCTCTATTTTCTATTTCTCAATTTTAAAGTGAATTGATCGAATGCCTGGTAATTTTCTATTTAGAATACATACAAGTAGGACGTATACTGCTATTAGTGTTGTGGTTTCATTATTCATTGCCAGGTTTCTTGTTGAATTGTTGCTGGGGTTAAACTCATCAGTGCGGCCTAATAGGCCGATGCATACTACGGAGGCTGACAGCAGACTGGGCGCAATTATTTTCTAACGAAGTTGTTCTTCTCGAGATAACGAGATAATGAAGCTCGTTTTCTTGTGATAACTAGATAATATAGCAGTAATAAGCTACTACAAAGCACAAGCAGTGAGTGTGTGTGTGTGACGCGATGCAAGTGGTGAGGGAATGAGCGTTTCAGAGGTACTGATTCGGCGAGTGTAAGTGCCAGTGTTCCGATAATTTCACGCTAAACACCCTCTCATACTAGGGGGGCAAAGTGACCCACCTTATAGAGCCCGTCCGACAATGGTGCTTGCATGGTCTCCGGGAGACCACCTGGCTTGCCAGAAGATAGGCCTCTTACTGGACTTGACGTATCCATAGTTTTTGTGTTGATAGGGCAGATGACGGCGTTCCACACCTTCTTACCGATGGCACTCAGTCGTCAAGGGCCAGTGTGACAGCTAGAAGCCCTGTTGTAGTTTTGCCCTGCGTGGGACAGTCGATGTGAAAAGAAAGCCTAAGAATGTAATTTATGGATATATATATATATATATATATATGTAGTGTAGAGAGAGACTTTTCGTTTAAATATCAGCAGTATCAAAACTTGCTGTGCGTGATTGATTCACTATATGAACAAAAGCATCCTGTCCAGCGTCTCACTCTGGATGAAAGGGCATTAATATGAAGCCAGCTGACCCTCAGATGCTATAATAGCCTGTGCTCCTCTGGGAAGGCTTTCCATTAGGTGCTGGAAGATGCTGCTGGGATCTGCTGCCATTTAGGTTGGGTATCGATGCTGGGTGATCAGGTCCCTCTCTGTGAGCTTGTGTGGCCCCCACCTCACAGCTGAACTCGCTCCCAGACGTTTACATTTCACAATCACTTTACCTGCAGCTGAGAAGAGCAGCTCTAGTAGGACAGATATGTTGAGATCCGTCTTGTTGTAAAGGTGTCCAGTGGTGTCCAGTGATGATACCAGTTGGTGAGCAAAGTCATCTCCTATATTTGAGCAATCCAGTAGAGCGTTCCCGTCACACTCTGGCACCAGGTACCCCGAGCACCCAGTTGATAAACCATAATTCTCAGTTCCAGATAAGGACTTCCAAGTCCTGATTGGTCACAAAACACCAACAAACTAAACTTATAACAAACACAATTCTCTCGCTCTACTGATTCGCCTTGGCAGGAAGGTAAAATCCACCCATTTTGCTCAATTTACCAGAACATGTCTCGACTGCTAGGCTCCAACTTGAGTTATGAATATAGATATTGATTATACTGACACTGAATCACTGTAAATATTTGGTTGTCCTGTGATTAATGATTGACGTATTGATGTATTGTCATTGAATCACTGCAAATCTCCACTGCATCTCTTCTCGCCTAAGGCCTAAGACATAACAGACCCAGTATGCCTCCCCTCCCGGCCTTCATATTCTACTTCCACACTCCCTCCTTTTAAAGAGAGTCCACCAGTTGAGCTGGTGTTGCTGGACACATTGATGAGAGCTTGGGGCTGTGGGTCATAGAGCCAGGCAGGGATGGGAGGATCATCCACCCGTGGAGCAGGGGGAGCCCGCAGGAACATAACAGACTCTGCCTGGGGAGACAGAATACTAGAACAACAGCAATATGATTAGCAGCAACACTACAAGCAAAAGCAATACACTAAATACTACTGGTTTGAACACCCCGGATAAACCTGGAATCAGTAAGCCAATTGTCCCGGCTGTGAAACGATTGTCCCGATTGTCCCGGCTGTACTCAAACAGGCCATGCTCGTCATGTATCTCAGACATCTGCTCCCCACGTCCTCCAGATCCTGCACGGCCTGAGAGGAATCAGGGATGTATGTGCAACATTCTCTCCCCACTATAGTACAAGCGCTACAGAGCGCTTACAGAGCTACCTGCTTAACTGCGGATAATTCACCCTTAACAGCCTTGGCAGTATCAAGTCTGGATACGCGGCCCTAGGGAGATAAGGCCGGTTAGTACCAGGATGCCGCCACACGCCTCCCCCATCACACCGTGCTCCGCTCCTTCTCCATCCGCGAGCTCACCCTCCGTCGCACCTGTTTGAATCGAAACAAGGTCTGATCTCTCTTCAGGGTCTGCGGAACCAGCCGCAGGCAGCTATCATGAGGCGAGGACACACAGTATTCAAAACAGTCTCTTCTCGCCTGAGGCCTAAGACATAACAGACCCGATATGCCTCCCCTCCCTTGCCTACCAATGTCCGATTTCCTTTCCAGTCTATATAGTGTAACAGTTTGGGGAAGATCATTTTCTGTTCCAGCAACATGGTTTGGCAAATCTGGGACAGTCACATGAGTAAAATAAATCATCAGAGACACACTGAAGTTACATAGATACAGATCAGCTACTTTTTGCAATTCTATGGCGGAAGCGGTACTTCCCGTGCAGCCTTAGAGCAATCGCCTGTGCTGCTTATATAATGCCTTGTATGTAGCTATGAGGTTGCACAGGTTAGCAGCTAACGTCGTCTTGCTTGCACACACTCAATCATTCAATGACAATCACTCAATGACACTCAATCATTCAATCACACTGTATGTGCACATATTCATGCTTCTATAAACTGTGTTTCAGAGCAAAATGGCACCAAAAGGGAGAGAGAATGCAGAGAAAGGGAGAAAAAGACAGTGAGAAAGGGAAAGAGAGGGAAGAAAGAAAGACAGGAGAAGGAGGCTCAACCAGTGAAATGAGAGCTGAATGAAAGGTGCAGTAGAAGAGCACTGGCTGAGGCAGGACATGCCTGGTTGAGGTTTTTGTGCCTGAAGCAGCTCTTCAGCAGTGGGTAAAAGGCACCAGGGACCATAGACAAACTGGCTTCCATGGAATTCTGTACTGACAAACAAGCATTTAAAAAAATATATGTTTGTCAGGGGGGCAGCTCTGCGGGTTGGGACACAGAAGGTTGTTGGTTCAAATCCCTGATTCGGCAGAGTGATCCCACCATTGGGCCCTTGAGCAAGGCCCTTAACCCCAGTTACTCCAGGGACTGGCTGACCCAGCTTTCTCCTCCTTTCATGAAGTGGCCTCCTGGGATGCTTTTCCTGCAGGAGCTCCCACATATGAACTCATTGGCTGCTTTTCCTTCACTCTCTGGTCAAACTTCTCCAAACCATTCTGCTGTGTTTAGGTCAGGTGGCCCAGGTCATGTGATCAACAGTCTCTCTCCTTTGCAGGCGGCTTGGTATGTCCAGACTTTTGACTTGTACTGTATGCCATAATTATTCCACAACTCAGTCAGCTTCATAAATATTTATATTCCTTTTTCCATAGACACTCGTGAGCAGGGAAGATTACAGAAAATGTCTTTGCAGCGTTGGTGAAATGTGTGAAATTCTGGGTGGATCAGCCTAAGCCAACAATAGGGTCACTTTCATTATCTCTAAGGAGGTAAAGAGTATATTGATAGGATTTTTACTTATGTTGATTATAACCAGTTCAATATCTCATGAGTCCTTGGGGCCATCAGTCAGCTGACTGACTGGTTAGAGCCATTGACTAACGGGAGACACATCCATCCATCCATTATCCTCCGCTTATCCGAGGTCGGGTCACGGGGCAGCAGTCTCAGCAGGGAAACCCAGACTTCCCTCTCCCCGGCCACTTCCTCCAGCTCCTCT
>JAODKF010000055.1:6130368-6159464 GCA_026779585.1 Mormyrus proboscirostris | reverse complement strand
GCCCGGAACACCTCACCAGGGAGGCGTCCAGGAGGCATCCTGACCAGATGCCCGAGCCACCTCATCTGGCTCCTCTCGATGCGGAGGAGCAGCAGCTCTACTCTGCAGAAGGATGTTAATCACTGTTAATAAAGACAGCAACTTCCATTTTAAAAGATGTTTCATCTCCTTTATTAAAACGACTCACACACTTGCCACAATACATTTATCTGCCCTCTGTATGTGGGTCTGCTGCCTCGAAAACATTCTGTGCCTTCTGGGGCGCTGTGGCATAGAACGAACAAGGCGGCATCATTGGTTTATGGTGGCGACGGATTGTTCTCCCTGCCATGTTTGACTTTGTTTTGTCTGGACGTCGTTTGAAATACGTGCCCACTTTAGTGACATCGGGGAGCAGAGTGACAGGGAATGAGACAGATGCTGTTACGCCGTCCTGCAGAGTGACAGGGAATGAGACAGATGCTGTTACGCCGTCCTGCAGGTTCGGAATAAGCCTCCGACTGGCGGGAGTTTCACGAGCAAAAGACACAGTGGAAAGAAGAGTCATGTACCTCCACCACAGCCCTAAATTCAGCCTTTATGAAACGCAGACAGGAAGCCATTTTTAGGGGGATGCTGCCCCCCCACCACTGACATCCTTCTGCAGAGCAAAGCCGGATTTGCCTCATCTGTTGGCCTGATGGGTGTTGGAAGAAATTTCCCAGGGCCCGCCTGTAGACCGGATGCCAAAGATTATTTAACACCCTATAATGGAAATATGCGGATTAAGGGGATGCTGTAATCTGCAGGTTTACATTGGCTGTTAAAGCTACGAGCAGAATTACTGGGACGTATTGGCCAATATTGGTGCTTTAACAGCAAGATCATGAAAACAAACAAGAAGCCCCATCTTGTTAAAGGGGCCCTATTATGCTTTTCCTGTGCCTTCGGTATATTATATACTTTTATGTGCATATAAACAGTCTGCAGTGTTAAAGCCCAAAGTACACACCAAACGGAGTAACTCTCACCACAGAAACCACTCTTCTCTAATCAGCCTGAAACGTTGGAATTCCAGCCCATACTTCCGTGACATGGTGAGGTCACCTTGTAACACACTCCTTATTGGCTGCCTACCTGCAAGGAACCTGCCTACTGGAGTGGAACGTACATATAGGGCAAGCTGACCAATCAGAGCACATTGGGTGACTCAGGGGTGGGAGCTAAAGCTCTAACAAAGCATCTCAAACCGTTACACACAACGCGGAGAGACGTACAGTATGCGAAAAACTATTCGGAACATTGAAGCATGCAAGTCTATTCTAGCAGACAGCAAAAAAATACAATTATGAAGTGACAATAAGCATGTAAGGGACCACCTAAACCCTGATCTATGCTTTCAAATCAACGAGAAACTGAGGGACAGTCGCTTCTGAACACTCCCGCTGTAGGCTAAGCCAGACAGATGACTCTGGGAGCACTATATTAAATAGACCAAAATTCATCTAAAAAAATGTAGCAGTTTTAAAAATGAGCGGCTACTGAATTACTGAAATTCAAGGTATGAACTATTTGTGTATAATATACTAAATAAAATTCTCCACAAGACGTCAGCCTCTTTAAAAACTGTATCCCTACCATATTGCTTCTGGCTGATAGCAACGATGCATTTTATTTTTCACATGGGGAAATACGTACATTTCAGTTACAAGCAGAGATAACCAGATCATGGCCTATAATGAACGGCTGTCTTCTTCCTGAGTAGACAAAATAAAACGGTATTTGGTAAGGTACTACAAAGCTGGGTAACTTTAGGTAACTCAAGTGCAGTCCATAGTGCATGCTGAATTTCAAATTTTGTCACCATTTACTTCTTTTTGAAAATAGAACATCCACGGATTCATTCAATTAACCAAGCGTTCAGTCATTTAAATATTCAATTTAAAACGTGACTGTAAACTGATTTGGACTTCACTTCCTGCCCACGAGCACGAAGCCGGTCACATGATCACGTCCACGCAGCTTGGCACCCTTCCGTCCCACACCCCCCCCACCACCCCCCAAGAAGTTGGAAAACTTCAAACATCAAAAGAACCTTTACTAAGAGATTTTCCTACAGACAAACTGACAAGAGGGCTTAATATCCAAACTGTTTATTATGCATGAACATCATCCCTTCCTCCACACACACACGCACGCACGCACACACACACACACACACACGCACGCACACACACCCGACACTTAAATACAAGGAGCTGGAGTTGAGCATAGGCCCACCGCTGTTGCACATGCTTTAATAAAATGGTACGTTTATTTACAGGTTCCTGGGCCTCCTGTTCACCTATGACCCTCTGACATCCCCACACTTTAAAAGAAGCACACAAAAATAAAGATAAAACAAGAAGAACCTACGTAAAGCATGGGATTTTGGCCAATACGACACCGTAGTATGGATCTCATTAACTACTTAAATATGGCAGTAACACTGAATATAGACTGTACAGACTATATACAAATCGGTGACACAGTAAAGCCATCTAGTCTTGTAGACTGACAAGAGCACAGCTTGAGTCTGACGAACACAGGAATGGCCCTTTGCAAACGAGAATGTCAAGGGGAATCGCTTTAATCCCATTTTTACTTCTTAGTGATCCAGGTTTTAGTAGGAAAAAACTGAAATAAGGCACAATTAATACTTTGATCGTTTTGGGGATAACGGACTTCCAGCTGACAAGCGTGGCGTGTAAACAGGTGATGCAGGACAGCAGAATGAACGCGGTCTCCTAAGCAGTGCTGAACCTGTGAACTTCCCTTTAGATTACCGATCAGGATTTCAGCATTAAAGTGCCACACTACCCCACTAAGCACGACTGCACGGTGATAAGCTGAAAGACCTCTAGTGTACACTGGCCTGTGTTTGGGCACTCTTGCAAATACAGACAGACACACAGGTCAAAAAAAAAAAAAAAAAACTGCATTCAGCCTCTAGGGGGCGACAATACACTCCCCCAAGCCTGAGATGACGGTTTCCACCCCAGAGATGTTTGGGAAGCTTAGCAAATGACAAGCAAGAGCCAATTATTGTGCGAGGTGCCAATGACAGGCAACACCCCCTCCCCCCAATGTTTGGGACCATCTCCCCACAACCTCCAACAGCCCAGGACCAGTCCAACGCTTCTGTGACCCCGTGACAGACACAAAAAAGAAACGCTGCTCCATAAAAAGAAAGAAAAAGAAAAAGAAAAAAAAAAACACAAAGAAAGGAACAAAAAAAGAAGGAGACATTTTCAATAATCTCAATAATTAAAACCCCAACCGAGCCCCCTCCCTACCCCCCCACCGCAGCGGGGGTACGACCAGAGCAGTTTCAGCCCGGGGGTCGTGTCCAGAGGCCCGCAGCATCATGGGAGGGGGCGGGGCAAGAGGAAAGTGGGTAAGGGGGGGGTAGGATGAGGAGGGCGGGGCCAGGCGGCTGCAGCTGTCACAGGCGGGAGCTTTGGTGGTGTGCGCGCTCTAGTCGTGCTTGGCGTGATCCTTCACGTCCTCCTCGTCTGTGTACTCAGACGGCTCGTCTCCAGGTTTCAGCAGCCGGCCCACGTAGTCGTACTTATCTGCGGAGCCAGCAGAGGGAGACGTTCAGCTCAAGACACGCTCAGACCGCCAGCTAATCGGATTTCGCGCTTCTCATTTAGCGGCCTGGCGCTACTGCATTTTAAGCACGATGCATAAGCTCTGGAACAACCCAGAAATTAGACGGCTCCACCCATTGAAGATCAGGGAATCGAAAAATTTTAATCTCATTTAGAGGAATACTGGAGTGAAGGAAAGCCGTTTTGTCCAGGGAGAGGCGCTGCTGAAACTTATACATAAATCCTTCTAGAAACCTTTAAGCGCACAGAATCACTGGAGCACACACACTGGATCACTGGAGGTTATTTTTAATCCACGGCGCTACATTTCGAAACTTTCTGCCAAACAGCTTTTAACTGATTTTAAATATCCTGTGTTTTTACTACAAATTACTACAAACTTTCAGAGAAGATGAAGTAGTTTTGGGAACAATCACAGAACAGCACTAGGCTGGGTGATTAATTGAATTTTAAAAATAGGTCATGATTTTGGCTTCCAATGGTTATCAAAACAAAATAAACAGTGCAATAAATGCGCATTTCCAAACTCATTGCGTAATCGCATTAAATAATCATGATCTTAGTATTGACCAAAAGAATCACGATTTAAATCCAACAGCCCCACAACACTGTGATGGGCTGATTATATTAAATGTTCCACCTTGGCGCCGTCGCCCTTCTAAACCTCATGGGGGATTCTGGCCAGCTGTGCATCTCTGGACTCATCAGTCGCAGGCAGCACATGATGCATTATCAGCGGTTTCTATGTGCATATCAGCAGCGTGCTAAAGAACAGCGTTCAAGATGATGTCTCTTTTTGGAGGGGGGCATCTTTTTTGGGGTGATTAACGCAGGTCATCACCACGTCTGGCCCTTTCCCCAGTTGGCCCTCAGCCTTGATTCCCCCCCACCCCAGCCGACACTCTCCAAAGGCCTGGACATACTTCTCTGCACGCAGACAGAGTATATCTGCATGTATAATCCGGATACAAAACCAGTCATACCACCTATTTTACATAGACGAAAACAAAAAATTCGAAACAAGTCGGACCACATGGCTGTGACACTGAGCATCTTCATACAGATATTCTCCAAACGCATCTGCGATGTTTGTGTTTTCGCGGTTGAGGACCAGTGCAGTCGGTGGCCAGGTGGACACCAGATCAGCGCAGAGAAGCCAGTGTCCGGAGGAGAATGAGCAGGCATTTTCTGCGCAACGCCCTCAATCCTTGGTGCTGGTATCCTAAACAAGCGCCGTGTGCAGGCAGATTAACGAAAAACCACGTGCACATGATGCACCAGACGCATGCTTTCGGTTAGCTGAGGAGATCCATCCTAACAATCTCATCACGACTCGCTGGAGCCACATCTAAGCCCGACTGTCTACCGCAGTTGTCCTTTGATGACCCCTGACAATGTGAATATGTACATGGGGGAGGGGTACGCGATAAATCCTGAGCTCACATTCACCCTCACCCTAAAAATGGAATGACAGGCAGCTGGTTCACTGCAACACTGCTGACTAACCAGTGAAGCATCAGCCAGAGCTGGGTTTTCCATCCCATGAACCCTCACACACACACACACACACACACACACACTCGGCACTCACACTTACCCATGAACTGCATCTCCCACTCGCGCACGCTCTCCATCTGCACGGCGTTCAGATCGGACAGGTCGTCGTACTCGTCCCTCAGTGCGTCCTTCTCCAAGCAAAAGGTGGCCAGGCCCCTGGAGGCATCTCTACCCGCGAAGATCCCATACGGGCCATCTGTAAATGGGGGGGGGTTGACAGCCAGAAAGATCACAGATGTTAGCCAATAAAGGTGGATGTAGCTGCTAGGGCAACATTTGCCCTTTGAGTTGGACGGTCGATAAACATTTCCCAACAGGCAAATGTGTAGACACCCCAAACTCAAACATGCCTACTCTCTTGACCGCCATCCAGCAGCAGCTTAGAGTTCCCTTTAGGGTTGGGGGAGGCCGGGGGGGGGCACAGTGGGATTCAGACAGCAACTGATTGACCAATCACATCACAGAGGATCTTTGTACTGTAATAATTCTCAACCACATGACAATCAAAGGACCCTTGGGCACATGCCAGCTGAGGGAAATGGCAGAGACTCCCAGGGAGGGTGAACAGCTGTGCCAGACAGGGAATGGCAGAGGTTCGCCTTCTGAGAGATCAAGGCAACGTTGTCTTTCTATCGCAAGGCTCTATAAGCATATAGATCATACTATACTTAAGCATAGTAACGGCACAGAAATGCCCAGAACAGGCACTCAAGAGCAGCTGTCGGCCCTCTCTCTCACAGCCACGCCCCTCTGCCCTCCAGCCCCGCCCTCATGCCCCACCCCCACAAGATAGCAGCATAGTGCTGACTTGCTGTCGGGTTTTATTTTGTCACCCGCTGCCCCTCAGATCATTGGCCATTTATGTAGCACCAAAGCGGGGCTGGACATTTCTGTCCTGTAAGGACACGCATTCACTAGACAGCGGACTCCTGGCTCGTACCCTGGAGTCGACCAGCAGAAAACAGCAGTTCACTGAGATGAAGGTATTTCTCAGGCAGATGAGCCTGTAAAATACAGCGAATTCTTTAGTGAAAGTCTTAAACGTTCAATCACTAGGGGTGACAATCAAAATCAAGTTTATTTCACCATAAAGTCAGGATGAAACAGACCGCCAAAACAGCAACAAATAGGCATTACGCAAGATATCTGTAAAGTCGCTCTGATTCTGGTTATGCATTAAACTGCTTCTCAAAGCAGCTGCTTCGCAACTCACGTAATCAGCAGCACCACTGAACACGAGTCTGCACAACAACAAAAAAAAAAAAGAGGAAATGTGGAGCAGCACTGAACCTGGACGTAAACTATGATGAGGAAATAAAACAGTTGTGCTTTCAGGTGCAGAGGCGCACACACCAACCCAGGGTTACACCCCCCAGCAAAGGTCTATCTAGAGGAAATTCTCTTATTATTCCCGAAGACAAATAATGGCATTAGGTAAAACAAGTTTCAAGCTGTACCCATCACACACACATTACTGTGTAGTGGAACGCTTTTCCATCTGCTTCCTGCATTGTGCTTGAGGAAGCATGCAAAACAATGTAAAACAGCGAGTAAGAAAACAGCAATAAAATACCAAAAGCAAATCAAGACAAAAATACGACATGGCGACTGTTAGACAGAGCAAATACACAGATTGATAAAACAAACTAAATTTGAAATGCACATTTCAGACAACTACGGGTCGCCTCTAAACATTGGGGGTCAGGAGGAAAGTATGATGTCCACCCAACTGCCACGTTTCGGCCAAAGATCGACGGAGCAGTTATCACAGAACCACAGGACGCACCATCAGTTGGCTACCCCGAACCGTGACCTTTACCTGCTGTCCCTACTTGGCATGCTCCCAGAATTTTACTCCTACTATAACTGCCTTACAAATATGCGTCCCCTCTTAACAGCACAACCGCCTTCCACCACGTTCACTTTTCTGTTGCTAAATCTCAAGCCCTCTGGGGAGAGGGCGCTGCAGGAAAAGTATAAATAACCACATTTAATAAAAAGCAGCGGATCAGTGAACGAGTTTCATTGTCCAATGCCAGACAGGTGAAACAGCGCGGCAGTGTTTTGCTGGATGGAAGAAACACACACAAACACTGGGTCCAGTTCAGAGCAGGAGGCGTCTGGGAGTGTGGAAGGACTCGTGAGCAAGACGAGTTTGGCCTGAAGCACTGGGTGCATAAAACCGTCTCTCCCTTAACAAGAATAAAGACGAGCATATAGCCTGAGGCAAACGGTAGCAAGGAGACTCCTAGCCTTGCCAGCATTTGGAGTAAACATTGCAGTTTGGAAGATCAGACTAAAGAGCCTATTATACGCTTTATTCGGCGATCTGATCGGAGTTTAACACGTATACACAGTAGATGTACCGATCTTCTGCATTCACATACACCCCTTCCACACCAAATTCCAATAGCTCCATGTGGATCCAAGACTGAACTAGTTGATCATTAGCCACCATCTGTTTTTCTGCAAAGAAAGGGCTACCGAAAAACAACTGGGCTTTACTAACCAGCCAAACGGTAAAACCATGAGGGATCCGGACACGCCGATCCGTGAAGTCTGGATGGCGAAAGGGGCTGCTGTCTGGGCTGTGCGATATACACGCAGGGAGCCACTGCTTTCAGAAGCAACGAAGATATAAGCATGCAGCACAATCAGCTCCCCACGACTGATTCAAGTGCCGTCTAGCGCCAGAAAGCCCGCCTTTACCTGGGCAGCGCAAGGACAGCAGGGGAAGTGCGGGGATACCGCCGCGAAAAGAGCGCCAGCGGAGCTTCTTTTTTGTTTTTAGCTGCATGGCTAACAGGCTAACCATGCAGCCACGTCGGGACGTCAGCGGGGGTCAGCCCTTCCATGACCGGGGAATATCCTTACCTGGTCCATAAAATTTTTTCCCGCTAGTCACGTCAAAGACCTTCATGTTAACTGCCATTAGGATCCGCGGGTTCTGGACGCCGTCGTATTCCGCCAGCTGCTGCAAAGTGAAATCCCGTCTTCTCATCTTGGGAAGAGGCGAGGCCTCACCTCCCTCGGCCGCGTCCGAGCCCATCCGCCGCCCCCATCGCCGGTAGACCGCGTAGCACAGCACAGCCACTAGCACTAAAACCGTGATATCAAGCAGCATCCCAGCTAGTCCGAGGCCCGCTTCTGTCTCGTCCGTTGTCCCCTGCCCGCCTGCGGTGTCGGCTGCCGCACTCCTACCCTCCCCATCGTCCGCCATACTGCACGTTAGCGCCTACCCACAACGCTCCCGCCCAAAGTGACGTAGCGCGACAGTGATTGGTCCGTGCTGTCAGCGCGCTGCGTTAAATGGGGACGGGAGAAGCACGGGCTTCGAAATCCGAGGTGGGTGGGGCTAAGGGCCCTTGTCAATCATCCACACAATCAATCATTGGTTAGTTTATCGAGTCCCATTGGACCAAACTGGGGCGTGATTGACAACACAAAGTAATTCCGCCCACCACTGGCTTCGAAACCTCAGTCTCGCGTCATTGGATTTGAATTGATAACCCACCAGCCTGTCATCTGAGTAAAGTAGTCATCATATGAGAAAAATGGCTCTGCCTTTGTGTGGAAAAATCATACTATTAAAATAATACTCTGGAGGACGGCCGTAAAACTACGTGACTGCAGTGCATGCCTTCTGCCTGACACATGTCTGTGTCACGATATTTATTTGTTTAACAGGAACTCGAGATCTTGGAGAGATTGGAGATAAATCGGATAAATCTGCCCCGCCTCGACCGCATATCACATCTGAACTGACGTGGCGATGTTGGGAAAGTATGTTTGCGTTACTTTCTGCAGAATTTTACGGTGATAAACGATAAGGATGCATGCACGATACAAAATTAATTAACATGCAGTGCTCAAGTATACAAAACCATGTACATGCAACTAATTGCTAAAACAAACGACCTATTATAAATACAAACCTTGGATTGTATATGTAAATTAATCTGATTTGGTGATGTGCTTCATCAAACAAAATTAAATACCTGAAGGCAGGGTGCCGCTGTGTTCCGTTATGAAGTTTGCAGAAGTCTCAACATTTTCCGCTTTCTAAATGAATTTTAAGATTACCCAGATCTAAACACTGAAATAAAAAATGTACTGGAATAGAATGTCAAGCGCAGCTTAACCTTTATGAAAATCATTTTGTTGTTTTTAATGAGCATTTTTATACTTTTAGAAAAAATACTTCAGATTAACATGCATACCACAGAAAACATACATTTCCTTTAACAATCAGAGATAAAACTCTGATTGTAACTCAGATTGATAAAACTCTGAAACACTATTGTTCCTATGTACAACATTCAAACCAAGACTTCGGGTACGTGACACTGGGTATTTGGCAGTATTAAAGCCCACAATCGCAGCCTGTTCATATGAATCACACTTAATCATCTTTCATGGCGTGTAGCGCTTCATATGGTGGTCTTAATGTCGCACAAAACAAGCTTGTCATTCGTGCTCATTTGCATAAATCATAAATAAACATAAAACACCATGCAAAACCTCTAAGGAACTTGCAAACCCATTTCATAACAAATCAGGACATCCCAAATAAAAATAACAATTAAGAGTGTAAAGGGTTTAAAGAATTAGTGATTTTTTTAAAGTGCACTGAGTGGGTATGATGTTCATGGGATTTTCATGGGATCATTTTTTACTTATCCGTTGTTCAAATACATAATTTCCGACCATTTTACCTAAAACTCACAATCATTCAACCGCAAACAACCACAAAAAAATCTATGCTCTGGTCATCATTTGCACATTTGCATATAGCTGAACGTTTTACCGATGCACAGCCCCTTGTCCACCTGAAACTACACACTCCTGTGGGGGCATTTTAACCCCAAACAGCACCACAGTCATATGCATAAAGTCACATGTGAACAAAACCGCACATTCTTTAAAAAATAAAGCATTGAATGTCCTGAGCACTGAAAATAAATGTTTGTTTAATTAGATCCTGAAACACTTTTTGGTAAATGAACCTTAATTAAATCTCCTTAAAACCCTATAGGCATCTAATTTTGATATTAACCACATCTAATAAATGAAATGAACTATAGAGTACGTCATTAAGTGATAAAATGGTAAACAGTAAAAATACCTCGTCCTGTCACTGTCAGCCCAATCGCCTACAGACAGACAGGCCTTGCTTTGAGAGCTCAGAACAGGCCCGTCATCGGGCTGGATGTGCAGCCCAGACAGCGCACATCTCAGGCACGTGGGGCCCATTTCACGGAGGATGGGCCTCTCACTCAGTCCAGCAGGGTGCTGGAGCAGACAGGCTCAGATGGAGCGCTTACGGCACCGGAGGGCAGGGCCCGTGTCTGTGAGCTTCCCCCTTCATCTCCTGAGTACCGTCTTCTTCCGTCTGCTTCCTCTCCCATAGGGGGCTGCAACACACACACACAGACACACACAACACTGAGCCGTGCACTAATTCAAGTATCCTTCCTATAGCCAATCCAATACACACTTAATAGCTCTTCCTAAGTCATTGTATAGTTGATCTATTACTCCTTTCATAACTATTTTACTAGCCATTCTATACCAATTTTCTAGCTTTTGCAATAAACCTATTTTGTTCATCTATCTCAGTTTTAATACGTAACCTGTAGCCATCTCGAAGACTTTAATATATCTTGACAAATCCAGTTCTGTTCTGCTATTTAGAACAACTTAAAAGTCAATTTGTCGAAAAACTGAAAAATTAGACTTCTGCTAACCTTGGTGTATAATGCAGTTGCATGCTGCTCTCGCTGAGTTAATCCTGTGCACAGCATACTGAAGTACACCCTGGCAACAACAGCTGAATCACACAAGTGCGGACATTGTCTAGCTATTCTACACCTATAAACATCCCCTTGGCCACATCTGGCTGCTTCCTTCAAAGACATTATCAATGCTGCTTTTCAGAGTATTTCTGAACCCATGACAAGCCTGTTTAACAGCTGAAATACAGCCCTTCTATGACCTTCTTATAACTAATATGGTCCCAGGTTTCTAGAAACTTTATACATCTATTATCTAATAACAGTTTTCTAGAAATTCTTTACAACAAAGATAAAGGAAAGCTGTGATTCAATTTTACCAACAGTGCACAATGCAACACAATTTAGGACCATTCTTGTCACCTGAGTACAGACACACCCTTACATCGACCCGGAAGTCTTCCAGGTGTTGGAACTTCTCCAGGTGTTCCTGCAGCTTGGGTTCAATTGGCTGGTTCTTGATCTGGGAGTACTTCAGGAAGGCCCAGAATTTCTCCAGCCCATACAGTTGACCTGGAGCAGAAGATGACAGGGAAGCAGTTACGCAGGAACATAGAGCAGCTATGGGGAAGCTCACACCACTGCAGGAGAAGCTATGAAAAGCTGGACCCCACCCTGTGAATGATGCAGCTACCTTTGTCATAATCCTTCAGTGTCTCTTCCTGGAAGTCCTGAAAAATGTCCTTCCTGAACCTCTTCTCCAGACCATAGCTGTAGAAGCGGAAGAGGCATTCCATCCCATACCTTCGAAGGACAACAGAGGACCTAGTTGAAAAACGCACATCTCTTCACAGAGATTCTACACAAACTCATTCACATTTCAGCTGTGAGTGAATGAATTAAAAAAAAAATCTCAATTCAAGCTACCCTGTCAGCTAGGGACGATCGCGTTAAAACCTGACGCCAGCTTATCCGTGCATTCCCTGCCTGCCTGTCGGTAACATCTTACCTGTAGTCTTCCGCGGCATCCTCCAGCGCAAACTGCCTGAACTCCTCATACATCTTCCTGTTGAAGTGATCGCGCAGGAAAAACGACCAGAACCTGAACAAAGTGTTCATCTCCTGCGACTGACCTATTCCCAGCCGTTTTCTTTCTGAAACGCACGTCAATAAAAAATAAACAATTGTGCCAATGAAATGCTGTTAGCAGTGACATACACAGTCCAGATCTTTGTGGAATCTAATGCAGACCTGAAAGTACCACAGACTTCTGTTTCCATATCTGCTAACAAAAAGTTTTCGGGGTACACTAGTCATTTAATGTGTTCCAATATAACTAAAAAGAACCTTGAAGTATGGATAGATTTTCATTTTCACGACCGTTGCATTAGAGTCTGTAAAAGTTGCAGGTCATTATTTATCATTATAGGCAGCTGGTTTAACTAAGCAGTAAAACAAGTAAGGTGACATCCTGTGCAAACAGGGGACGTGAGGTGAATTATTGTGCAAATAATGATTTGCCCCAGCCACAAGATGAAAACACTTGTATTTACGTTATGGCAGTTTCCTGTATCATTAACACCATCTAGGTGTGATGTGATTGGCCGGGCTCCGTCAGACTTACCGCTCAGGCACCGGCGGCGGTATTTGTGGTAAACCTGCTGTGTGAAGCCGTTATCCTCCAGGAGTCGGTGGGACGGGTGTTGGAACTGAGGTAGGGAGCTGGGGGTGCAGCTCTGGCTCCCAACCAGGGGGGCCCCATCAGCGGGAGACACACTGGAGCTACTGTGGGGGGAGAGATTGCAGAGGATGTGGGTGACGAGGCGCACGGGGACGAGCAAGGAAACCAAACATTAGGAACGGCCATCCAGCTCGACTGTCCACATTGAGTGCTGTTGGTTCCAGATCAGTGTTTCCCAACCCACAGCCGGTCCATGTTTTTGCTCCCTCCCAGCTCCCAAGAGGGAGCGAAAATGTGGACTGTCTGCGGGTCCCCGAGGACCAGATTGGGAGACACTGTTTTAGACGTCTTACATGCATGTGTGTTCCCGGGTTCAGCAGTACCTGAGCGAGGAGCTCCGAGGTCTGTGTTCACGTGCATCCATCACCCAGCCCACGTGACTCTCCAGCGGGGGGTTACAACTGTGCCTCGTCTTCTTCTTTCGGGGAGTCTAAGAGACACAGGGATTAGACTCGCACCCTCACAGGCATAATACCAACACCTAAACGCCCGTTTATATTCGCTTTCAGCACGTATGCTTACTCGCACTGTCGCTATGCAAGTGGTGTTGCTGCACCTACTTCTGTGCGTAGTTTTATGTCAATCTGGAGGATTAAAAGTTATGTCCACCAGGGGGCAGTGTGAGAAAGCCATCTTTTTTGGAATGTGCATAACTTGTGATGCTGATATTATTGCACTGCACTGGGCATACTGATGAAGAGAATGTCAGTGAACGCCTACCTCTGGGTCGATGTTGCCAGTCTCTTTGATGACGGGGTAGAAGCGGGGCGTCTTGCTTGGCTCGTGCCGGCCAGGCGCGCCCACGGTACACGGTTTCTTGGGGGATTTGTGCACTGCGGCTGGAAGGGACTGGGCCACACCTGCAATCAGGATTTCCCCACCATTCAGGCTGCTGGCCGAGTCACCTGTGACGATCACAGAGCTTCACGGAACTGTACTGATAATGAATTGAAACTTTATTTGCCGTTTGCACAGTACAGGAGTACAAGTACACTGGAATTCTTACACGATGGCTTCAGTCAAAAAAATTTAAAAAAACAAAGACTATGCAGGTCTTACTATAAAAATTAAATTATCAAATAAAAAAATATAAAGATGGCTGGAGTGTCAGAGGTTCTCAGATATAGAGAACCTCATAGAGTTCTTAGAATCACATTGAGCATTAATATTGACACTAAGAGCAATAACTTGGTACATTGTGGCAGCTTTCATTCATGGAAAATCCCCCCCTTAAATGTAGGAGACCGTGGCACAGGACCAAGAAGTACCTGTATCTGTCTTAGGGAAAGTGGGCGGGGCCTCTTGGCTTTGATTGACAGGAGATCCTCCAGTCAGGTGAACAGCGTCATCTTTACTGGCCAGATGTAACTTTTTGAAATCTTCCAACTCCTCCTTAGAGGGAGACACCATACGCATCAGCGCAAAACCTCTCAAGAAATAAAACACTGGTGAAATAATCCAAATGGAGCTGAAGACTAATCAACAATATGAACTCAAATGTGAAAGAACTGAACCAGAAATAAACGACATCTCTGATATAATAAATAGCCCTTCAGAGTCATCATTAAGTCCTCAGTATATATTGCATTTTCTCGGTTTCTGCGGTAACTACTCAGTAAGAGAGGAAAGACAGTAAATTACAACTAGAATAAATCATGAGTGTGATGTCAAAATGTGGCAGAAATACAGAGGAGGTCCCCAGTAAGTCTCCCGATGTAGGGCAGAAGTGGCACTAAAATGAAAAGCTTGTTAGATGAGACCGTCAAGATAACGGCTGACTGCTTGGTCAGGGCACTCCGAGGTGCACGTCCATGAGCTTTATGATAGAAAGGCTTCATTTTTTGTCTTAAGCCGGCCGAACATGACAGAGAAATAGAAGCCATCCCTGGAAATGTGTGGCATTTATACCTCCACAAGGTGGCGCTGTTTGACTCAAGGCTGAGGCACAGGACTTAGGCCAAACCCTGGGGGAGTGACACAGAATCACAGCAGCTGCTGCCAAAGTACCGGCACTAAATAAGCAGCGTGTTCAGATCACAGTGGGAGCGACCTGAACAGGGGGAAGCCTCTTGTTAATTAGCCTGGCTTAACGGAGTCTCCCTGCTGTCAGTTCTGAGGTTCACCTTGCTGCCCGGGACCTCGGCCTGGCTGTCCTCCATCCACAGGTCCTGCTCATAGCAGTACAGCCCATCATTGATGGCCTGCGCCTGGTCCGGGGTGATCTTGGCGCGGGTCACATGGTTTCCTGCGCGGTCCTCGCCAGTATGCTTTCGTAGGTGCGGGGGCGTCTGCGTGACGATCAGGATCTTGTTGACGTCACGGTCGTCCAGCTCGTAGTCTGAGTCCTCCTCGGACCAGCAGGAGAAGGCGTCCTTGCGCAGTTTTAGTCGTTCCATCTCTTCGTCAAACAGGAAGTCCAGCTCCTCCTGCTCTGGCTCCCCCTGGCTGGCCTGAAGCGTCACTGCAGAGCTGTCCTGCACAGGAAGAAACACAGGAACAGATACCCATAATGCACCACTCTAAGCAGCTAGACAGACAATTGATACCCCATGGCCTAAAATCCTGCTTTCAGTCTATATTCCAGCAGCGCGATTATAGCCCAGTGGTCTGTCAGACGGTCTGCTGTCCTGCTAGCGATCCACAGTCTAGATTCAGCTGCGTTTCCACAGGAGGCCGTGTACTTCAAACAATGTCCAGACAAACTAAAATCTACCAAAACACAAGTAAACAGACCACTCCCTCATACAAAAGACAACAGACAAGGAAGCAGAACAATAGAATGAATGAATGATTAAATAAATAAATAAATATACCCATCACTTCTTTTGTTATTTTTCCAAATAATATGATGGATCCAAATGATAGACATGGGAATGAAAGAGAAACGGTTCAGTTTGCACTGACGCCTGACGGTACCAACAGAACATGGGATGGATCACTGGGAATTCTCTAGCTCTTTGAATACACATTATACAAAAATAGACTTAAGATTACATCGATCCTTCTGACCAATGATCTTCACGACAGTCTGTACCAAATGCATTAACCTTGATTTTAATGTACCAGGAAGATTATAAATAGATTATAAATACTGACATACACATATTAATCTCATAACTAAAAAGACATTGATTCCATCGATTTCTTTTGAAACAGGCTGCCGCCTTAAGTCACTGCACAGGCCTGCGATGCCCTACACAGCGCCCCGGCTCTGTGCTGAGCATGCATGCGGGGCTGCGGGGCTGCAGGGCTGCGCGTCGTCACAGACAGAGCTGCTTTACCACGGGCTTTCCTGGGGTGGGCAGCTGGCCCTCTGCCTGCATCCAGGACTGGGCCTCCGGGTTGGGCAGACAGGTGGAGTGCTCCTCGCAAGGGGGGGTCGGGCTGCTGCGTGGGCCGGGGCTCAGCTGGGTGTCGTCAGCCACTCGGGATGGTGGGGGGCTGAGGGGCAAAGCTGCATGAGCGATAGCACAGGTCAAAGGTCATAAGTCAGAGCCTGGAAATCTCCTGTACGTCACATGCTGTCCAGTACAGCTAAACCTCGATCATTATTACTCAGTGCTGTCCAAAGCTGCTTAATTCGCCATTTAATAATACACAGGCCTCAGTATAATATTGACACCTGTGACAGAATCAGCCACAGTCACTGTGTGACCTTTACTAACCCATCATGCATTTAATTACAGCCACAAGCCACTTCTGAGAGTCCCAGACGTTTTATCATCGCATTTTTTTTCCCCTCTCTGACAGATCGCTGCCTGTCTCACCTTGTCTGGGGACAAACTCAGCACAGTGGACAAGCTGAGAGAAGTCAGTAGGGGGCGTGGCCACAGCAGGCAGGCTCGGGATTGGCCAGCGCTCAGGCTCCACTCTTCTGCGAATGTTCTGCTCAATCAACTCCACTTCTGTACTGCCCTCTAAAGCCTGGATAATCACACAGACACGCATACAAACACTCAGCGTCCTCCCTGTTAGGCACAGCTGGCTAGTGTCAGGCAGAGCCCACTTTTCCCTCCGAAATGATTCCAGGATTTCAGAGAAGCCATCTGGCATTAGCAGACTTGACTGAACTGTTATTTTTGCACTTGCGGCCCTCCTGTTAGCTATAATGTGTCTGGCCTCTGTCTCCCTCATTAACTAGGCGTTTTTGCTGCTCCTGGATGTTTTTGTTTTCATCTCACCACTCTTGATGCCGCGACGTGTGAAAATCCCACAGGGACCAGCTGTTTCTGAGATGCAGGAGGCACGTCTGGCACCAACAATCATAACACATACAAAACCACTAAGATCACATATCTCAGCCGTTCTGATGTGCAGCCAGAACGTAAGCGGACCTCCTGACCCTGTCGTGTGGTGGATGGATTCAGTTACAGCCATGTGATTCGCTGCTTGTTAGCATTAGCAATCAGGCAAAGCTTGTAAATTGGCGACTGAGTGTCCATACAGACTCAGACACTCAGTAATATATAAGACATATAAACACAGAAGGCTATAGACTCTGGAAGACTGTATGAGGGGTCTCCAACCCCGGTCCTGGAGAGCTACTGTCCCATAGGCGTTCTATCCTATCTGGCTTCTAATGAGCTACAATAGTTCTCACGTAAATACCAGGAGCAGGTGTGGCTCATCAGAAGCCAAGTAGGATAGAAAACGTACTGGATGGTAGCTCTCCAGGACCGGAGTTGGAGACCCCTGGTTGTGGTGAGACCCCTGGTTGTGGTGAGCCCCCTGGTTGAGGTGAGACCCCTGGTTGTGGTGAGCCCCCTGGTTGAGGTGAGCCCCCTGGTTGAGGTGAGCCCCCTGGTTGTGGTGAGCCCCCTGGTTGAGGTGAGTTCTGTAAGGGATGTGGAAAAGCTTGTACCGCATAGATGAGGCTGATGTCCGTGGTCAGTGCTTGCACTCTGCGGAAGCTGGCGATCAAGGAGACAGGGAGGAAGCCATGTTTGTCCATCTTCCTCCTCAGGAAGAAGTCTCTCTCCAGGTTGTCTGGGCTAAAGTAATATTCACTAAAAAAGAGAGGAGATGGAGCATTCAGGAACATGGGGTGTCAAAGATATGGAAAGACCTCCCAAGGTCCCACAGCACGCTGTGGTTTGCAAAAATGCTGAAAATGTCATCCAGTTTCTAAAGTACCTCCATTCAGCTTCCAAACTACTGAACTCTATAGGAACCTCACTGGATGCCAGCTGTGCTGCTCTGCAAGGCTCCACCATACAATCACAGCCTAAACCAAACGTCTGCGTAGGTAGAAGGTCTGGGTGCATTTCAGTCCCACTCACATCTGCCGCTTGATGTACCCTTTCAGTAACTTCTCATCCACGGTGTACATCTGAACCTGGGTGCCGTCGTCATAGTAATACATCATGTTGGTGCTGAATTCGGCGGGAACCTGCATGGCTGCTCCGTGTGGCCGGGGCTCCCTGGAGCTGTAACTGTGTCCTAGACAAACGTGCTTGTTAAACACCACTTTACTCCAGGACCCTGAGGCAGTGTGTCGTGTGCCTAATCAGCCAGGGCTATAACCAAGCAACGGGTCCAATCACAAGGAGATTCAGGAGAACTCACTGTGTGTGGTGTGCGAACTGCCTCGATCACGCCCTCTTCCTCTGCTCTGAGCCCGGCCTCTCCCGCGGAAACCTCCTCGCACAGGGTCATCATCGCTACGCAGGCTGGAACCCTCATCCTTATCCTCCCTGTATTCCCTCCTCCAGCCTACAGGGGGAGATGTCTCTTTTGGTATCACTCCTGCTGTATTGCTGCCGCACTCATACCTTCCCTCTTCTTGTTACACTCTTACCCCCTCTACTCCTCACAACTCCATTATGTGTGTCCGCCCTGGTCGTCTCTTCCTTGCCCTCTTGGTTTCCTGTCCTGCTCTCCACCCTGTCGTTCCGTCGTGCCAGGGGTCCCTTCCTGGCTTGATTGCTGAGGGTGTTTTGATGCTGTTGCAAGGCAAAGTGTGATGCATCACCCGCCATCTCTTACCATTACAATCCCAGGATATTTCTTAACTCTCCCTTACGATTCCTATGAGTCCCAAACATCCATACAAATTCGTATCGACCCCCAACAATTTCACGTAGCCTCTGTCTAACCTAACAGAGCCCAGGATTGCTTAAAGAGCAAAAGCAAGAGCAAAGAGCTCCAGACCCTCTGTGATTCTGAATTAGAGAAGCAGTTACAGGAAACAGATGGATGGATGATTCACTCCACAGGATAAACTCAAGAAAATATCAATGGACTCAGTAAATCTTGGAAATTCAAAGAAAGTTCTTCATTGGATCACAGGATGTCTGAGTGAATTTTCATTCCTAATACTGTAGTATATGATTAGGAAGCCTGACTTTAGGAAGCCTGACTTTAGGAAGCCTGACTTTAGGAAGCCTGACTTTAGGTCACTGGCGGTCTCATCGCAAAAGCAACAAAAAAATCAACTGAGTGAGTTTTGGGAATTTGCTCTTTAATTATTGAAAACAAACCCTGTACTCATGAAACACACTGCAACATATGAACTTTAACTCCATCACAAGAAAATAATATCATATTTTAACTAATTGAACCCATCTGCACTGTACCTAAGCTCTTTGCACATTACATCCATCCATTATCTATTTATTTATTTCTTTATTTATATTGTCCACATGCTTGCACATCTCCTGTAAAAAAAATTAAAATCCTTGTATCTTTACTTTTAGATGTTTATTTGTATGTGTGTTTTGTTTATGTCATGATACCACCCGCACCAAAAGAAATTCCTTGTACTTCTCTGTACTTGGCAAATAAAAAGATTCTGATTCTGATTCTAAAACATTAATATTGCAACTGTGCTTCCCAATTACTGCAAATACAATGCAAGTAAAAAGTTACTGCAATCCACCCAGCACACTGGCAAAAGTCAATTAATTCGTCAAACCCTCGAGACGAAGCCAGTGGTCTCACCTCTTTTTGGGCAAGTTCTGCAGGTGTGGGCCAGTTGCTGTTGTCACTGAAGTCGCCCGGCTGCGGTGGAGAGACAGGGAGGTTATAGCCAGCTCCGCAGCCTCACAGACAAGCAATATGTCTGCCAGGTGAATCTACCTGATCAGACACAGTGGTGCACGATCGGCAATATGACACTTATTTTCATAATGATGCCATTGATTTACAGGAAAGTGATCCTGCAAATGGCTTCTCTTTTGATATTCTTGGTCATTTAAAACACATTTAAAGTCCAGAAACAGAAATAGAATGAGAAAAATTCTGAAAACCACGACATAATAATATGTCTACATGGGATGATTTTTCGGATTATACACCGTAGGGATTAAAATTAACTTTTGCTGCTTATGTCATAACGGTCATGATGAGGTCACATCTGGTTTCCGATGAGCAATTAGCTATCAACACAGTTGTTGTCTTTTGTTCAGTCATTTGTTCCAACTACCAGTGGATATGATAGTTACTCTCCTCTCTGCTCTTCTGACCAGGCCTTCAGTAGTCTAGCACTCCAGCCCAAATACAGATTTTGGTCATCGTGGAAAAATCACCAATAAGTCAACAACAGAACGTAAAATAAATCTTACCTTACTTGGTTTCCTAGCTTTGGGCTTGCCGGCACGAATGACTCTGGTCGGACTTTTCTTCCCTGTAGAAGTACGAATTCTATTAAATTTAGACTAACCTAGCTTTTTAAATAATGAAAGATTACAACTTAAGCGCTTTTCGTACGTTCCAATTAAATATTACTTGACATTACTATTAAAGGTTTGTGCAGAGGCCAAGTCGTCTTAAAGGAGGGCGGAGGGGCATGGAGATATACCCCCTCCCCCCAAAATATATAAAATATATTCGGCTTCAACCATCCACCAACAAAAGGCAGATCTTTATATTTACATTGTTTAATTGTGACCCTGGTATTCACTCTCATCATTCGGCCTTAAACCAAAATCACATCAAGTTATTCAGCTAGAGGCAGGCAGGGGGCAGCAGCGCGTTCCATCGCTCCGCTGTGCGGCTTCTCTACACGAGAGACACGTGAAATAAGTACAACTGTCTCCCCACAAATCGCGGATTCTGCACATCCGCTACCCGCCTTAACTTTAAAAAGGGCCATGTTGTTTGATGTGTTGCGGTAGGTTTTCATTTTCAGCAAATGTTGACATTTACTTAAGGAGAGGATCGCATGGTTTTATAATTTATGGTGTCGCATCATATGCATATACATAGGAATTCTTTAATTTTACCATATTGGGATATGCGCTTCTTTGAGACACACAAGTAAATGGCAACATAACTATTCCACCATGCACGCATGGGATTCGAACCCACAACCTTTCAAAACAAACACGAAGGCCTGACACTCTGGGCCACCCACACAAAAGCTTAGCATGGCCGATAGCCATGACTGTCATTAGCAGCATGCATTAGCACCCTGAGCTAACAGGCCAGGGGATATGCCATCTGACTCATGCATTATAGACGTCAGCTGTTAGGTATAAGTCACTGTACGATCCTTTAGAATGTTACAGTGAATCCATTTCTCTTACTAGATATTTTGAAAATGATTGTGTTCTCTGAAGGTTCTACTTCACCATTCTACCAGATTCTACCTTTAGAATATGCAAGAAATGCCATTTGCAGAGATCCGACCCCCAAACTGCATGTGAACGTGTGACACATGCAGGTCTTTTTCCGCAGCCTCACTGCCATGCACATGTGACCGTAAAGGCGACTGTGCGTAAACATGGCGGCGGTGATTGTGGTGTTTCAGGGTCAGCAGAAACGTCTGTCCCTCACCTGTGCCACAGTGTTCCCCAATTTGATGTTTAACTGCAACTGGGCTTGGGGGTGGTGAGGCGGCCAGAATGTGCCACTATCAGCAAGCCGATAAATCTCACTAAAGCGACCTTGACATGCTACTGATAACAGCTAATTCATAAATAACTAGAGAAAGGCTGCAAGATTTTCTGCGTATGGAGTAAGACGGTATCTAATGATATTGTAACTTTTTTTTAACCAATCCCCGGTACCTGTCTGATATACCTGAAAGATTTCAGCTAAACAGCTGCAATAAAGTACATATTCCTGACAGTTACTCAAACGACCTTTGTTTGATTTTCTTATCTGTCTTTATTTCGTTTCAGACAAGAGGTAACACAAAGTACACTTGTTTTTTACTAGCAAATCAAGTATCGTTCAGTCAAAAAGCTGGCCTTTCTGAATTTCACTGGAAGGCCTGCTTGACCACAGAAAGAAGGCAAAAACACACAGCATCCCGAGGAAGCTAAAATACGACTTGACGAGACCCGTCGATGTTATACGACCAGATCATCGAGAAAGTTAAAGTAGCGCTACTAGGAAGCGCCTGTAAGCCACGCCCCCGACGCTTATTGGTCACTTTTCATGTCCATGTATGTAAATAACAAAAATCAATGGCATTCAGATATGGTAACGAAACTGGTATAAGTAATTCCGTCAATTATGACCTAATTTCCAGCACTTCCGATTTAAAAATTTAGCAAAGTCACTTCGCCTCAAAGAACTACATAAACGTACCAATTAACAACTCGCTACTGACGGCATATTACTGACGGTTATTTTACACATTGTTCTTGTAGTATGCTTTTTTTGTCGGGAACACAGACCCACTGACCTGGCTCCTGAATGGTGGTGTTTCTACTCTCATCAGAGTTGCACTGCCTTTTTGTCCAGGGGTTTACTTTCGGTGTTGGTGCTTCAATGATATTTTCACCCGAATTCTCCCCATGATCTTCACTGCCGTCATTTAATGCACGGTCCGGCTCGGTTCTGCCTGTTGCCCGTGTTTCCATGACCCCCTTCCCCCGGCTCCTGGAGTCAGACTTAGGGTCTCCGTGCCCCTCCTCACAGGCGCATTTGCTTGCTCTGGTGTCTCAGAGCCCGAGCTGTTTCTGTCTGCAGCCCGCTGTCACCTCGCCTTTAGTTTCCACTTCCACGGGCGTCTCGTAGTTCCCGTCCCTTTACCGTTAAAATACGCCGCTTGCGACTCTGGCCTCCCGAGCTCTGAAAGTAGACGTTGTGTATTTCACTTAAAACAGACACGGAGTACTAACACCAATTTAAGATATACGGCCTTCAAAATGTCCGTATCTTTTTGTAATAATCTTACGTTGCCAAAGTAAATACCTACTAAAAACTAGTCTAAATCCTTAGATAAATTATCATTAGCTAGTTAAACAACTACCCGAGTAGCTGTAAAAAAAAAAAAAATCAAGACTAAAAACAAGTATATTTACTGACAGAACGCGCTACTGCGCCGCCGCCCGCCCCCAGTGCACCGCACTGAAATCTGAAATGGACACGTGTGATTGCTTGTGTTTCTTCACTTTTTCCGTGCAAGCCACCCAGTATAACGATTTTATGTGATATCGGCATCCCGGTAGTTATAATAACGCTACACAATAAATGAAATTCAGTCATTTACTGACACGTTATGTTACATATGTCACACTTTGAGCAGCAATTCATTTACTTGCGTTAGAAAGCTTAATATTGTGAATACAGTCGTCCTTTAGCCAAAAAAACTGTGTGCTTAGTGTTTTAACAACTTATCTTTAGAAAAATCAAACAAATGTCCGCGGAATGTGGGTCCTCGTCCCGGTAGAATTTACTGACTAAATCTAGTAAAGAGGGTCACCCCTTTTCTTAACATTCATGAAACGTATTTAAAAGCAAACTGCAACTGACCGCATAACTATAAATGTAAAACAAGATTAAGTTGGCTGGAAACAAACCAAGCACAAGGAAGCAGGAGGAGCCGCAGTGCTGAAACGTAGCGGGTTAAATATAGTCCGCAGCACTAGCGGCTGCAATGTGAGATGCTGGCAGGAGACGCGGAGCCGCGGACGGTAACGGCGGCGATTGTGTGCAGAGGGCTGCGTATAACGCACGAATATCATTCGCTGGGTCCTATCAGTTTGAGTTGGGGTATTATTTTATTTCAAATGAGATGAAAGAGCCCCATAGTATATATTAATGCTTAAATTTAAAAACTTACCCGGAGCAGGTTACTAACTGACCCACTCATATTCCAGGTGGTAAAACAGCTCCGAGCGCTAGATACACCCCCGCCGAGAGATCCTCATAGGCTTTCAGAGGATCGGTTTTCGTTACTTTAAGGCCGCATTCATTGTGCCCTGAAGTGTCCTCAAACGAGCTTGATGGGCCGAATGGCTTCCTCTGGTTTGTACATTTCTTATGCGTGCAATTGGGAAATAATGTCTCGGTGCTTGTGAAGGTTTCAGCAAAATCCACACCGAAATCCAGTAGCATTATAATGCATTCCGCATTCGCTTTTCTGCCTTAGATAACGGAAAAGCAGACATAGTCGCCCTTGGTGGAGTGTCACCTCCAGACAATTATGTTCGCACAATCTTCAGATTCACCGTCACTTTTAAATGTAACCACCTTTAATTTTCTGCAAAACGTGAAAAATTAGGATATAAGACCACTTACAAGAATCTTTGTACACACAGCTTCTAGATGTTTATTGCTTAAGTTCATTTTATCTATTCATTTACAACTGATCGAAGCTATGATATAGAAGTATGACAGCGTAAAAAAACATCACAATACAAAAACGTTAAAAAATATAAATTCCTTTACATTATATTAATAAACTGTACAATTAAAAGTATTTACAGGCAGAAAGCTTTTTAGCGCCGCCCTGCTGGGCAGGCCAGGAGTCCCAGGATGGAAGACAAGCAGTGTAGCTTCTCTTTGACATGCTCCGGAAGCTTCTCATTCTCCTTGTATCTACAGACAGATATACTAGTTAGCATTGCAAAATTCTGAGAATTTTCCTATTAATTCCTATACATTTCCATTAATTCTCATGGAAAGTTTCTGGAAATATTCCACCCATTTGAGCTCTAGTTAAAATACACACATATTCTACTCAATTGAACACAGAGCACATACGTTTCATTGTCTTTATTGTAGTACTTGCCATAAGTTTGTTATGACTCCTTTAAAAGTACTATACTTACTACCTGCACTTCACATCACGTCTTTACATTCATTCATTTTAATTACGAGGCAAGCTTGTGGTCAGAGAGCGGGGTCGGCTAGCATGCAGCGGCTCAGCAGCTGGGCAACCGCGCATTGCTCAACCGAGTAAGAGCGATACAACCGCACGGGAGTCAAACCCACAACCTACTGGGCTGCATACCGAGTTGTCCGTCATGTGCACAAAGCATATGAAAACAAATTCCCTGCACAAGTGCTTCGCAACATAACGTGAATTCATTTTTAAAGTGGAAGTTTACTCAGACGGCATCATACGTTAAGATGGGTTAGAAGCTCACAGTCCTACCTGGTGGTGTGTCCCTCAGGGGAGGTGTAGCTGATGGAGGAGACCCCTGCCTGGACCGTGAGTTGAGAGCCATCGTTGAACTGCACCCAGACCTCCCCACTAGTTAGCTGTGGAGCACCAACACAAAGACGACCTTAACACTAATTCTAAATCCCCAGGAAAACCAGACTACTGGAACAAGTGAGGCTCAGCACAAAAAGTCATCCTGTAAGCAAAGGTGGACGGTACCTGCGAGGCCCAGCCAATGTTGGGCACAAATACAGACTTCAGGACATTCCCTGCGTTGGCTGGCGGTGGAGAGCGACTCTTTGCCAGGCTGGCAGAGGTGAAGTCTGAGCCACTGTAGGACATCATCTGAAAGGCAGGAGAGTGTCGAGATGCGAGACTGACCATAGAGAGTAATGGCGGGCAGCTGCAGTGGGGTTCGTCCGGGGGCGTGAGGTCTCACCGACGGGGTGATGTGAGGTTGTTGGCCGGGCTCCTCGGCAGGGCTGTGGGGAAGCTCCCTGGTCTGGGCCGTCTGACTTGTGGCGCTCGGGACCTCGGGATGGATGGGCCTCCTGGAGGAACCACAAAGTCCAGATAAAGAGGAATTGGCTTTCATGCATAACTGCCAATCTTAAGACAAAATAAAGGAAGATACTGCAGTAAATATCCATGTCATCGTCTATGAACATACCGTGTGCGTTCCAACATGTGACGGTACACTAGAGCGTCAGTAGGGGAGGGATTGCTACAGGAGGCACATTACCTGCCGATGACGATAGGGAAGAAGGGCGTGGACTTGGCGCTGCGCTGCTCCTCCGCGCCGACTGCGGCCTCCAAAGCCAGGCACATACGGTGCCCCTGGATAGGACGCAGGAGCTGTCAATCTTCACAAGGCACTCACACACCATGAGCCAATCTAATGCCTGCCATACCAAGACCCTCCCACCCAAAATGGATACAACTTGCTACCAATAAATCAAGGACTGGCAAAGTACTCGCTTTCAAAAACTAAGTCACGAATATAAATATCAGAAGTAGAATATTTTTCCCTATCAGTTTCAAATCGGGCTTCTACAGGGCTCTTCTTTGGGAAGCGACCTTGCCAAGCAGATGAACCAAGATGGCCGACAGTGTCTGTGACGCTCGTGGTACCTGGTCAGATAGTTCCACGTAGGCCCTGCTCTCTGGGCTCAGGCCAGACAGCCCCACGTCCCCTTTCACCGTGAAGGACTTCCCCGTTCTTTCCACCACGCGCACCAGCTCTGCAGATCTATGTGTCTTTGCTCCTGAGGAGATCCAGCAGACCATCAGCAACGCCCATTCTACCTAGACATGCGTCGGCAGCGGTGAGCCTGGACTATCAGATTCAGCATAATCAGGAGTTAAGTGTTGAGCCTCGCTGCCAATATCCCCCATTTGGTCATATACAGCTCTGGAAAAAATTGAGACCACTCAAAAAAAAATGTAAAATTTGCATTCTTAAACCTTGGGTTAATCCTGGTTCTGCTGTCAGAAGGCTACACTGAGCATCAGGCTGCTTCCAGGCTCAAAGTTTCTAAGACAGCAGTACACAAGAAGAAGGTGAAGCAGGAGACACTGGCAATGACCAGAAACCAGCCAGGTAGAGGACAGAAGCGACTTTCTAATACCAGAGATGACAGTTGGCTTATTTGACAGTGCCTCATAAATCAGAGGATGACCTCAAATGACCTTCAAAAGGAATGGAAAGCTTTCAGTGGTGTGAAGTGCACTGCCAGGACACCTAGAAGCCCTTAAAGACCCATGAAGCATGAAAGTAGCCCTTCATCAATGAGAAGCAGGGAAACAAAAAAAAATGTATATTTTACACAGACACATCCTGATGAACTGAGAAATAAGTGAAACTAAAAATGTTGCTGTGGTCTCAATTTTTTTCCAGAGGTCTAAGTGCATTTCCCAGAATACTTCAACTTGCCTGCAGGTTTCAAACAAGTCCTTTATGAAAGGGCGTTTCAAGCACTGAGGTCTGTGATCAGACCTCAAAATCGCTTTCTGTAATTCTAAGTGACATGGTGTTTGAAACCACATTATGGGTCATGATATAAGAAAATATAAGATAAGAAAAAAATATAAGAAAGAAAAAAAAAAAGGCGGCCATGCTCACCGTCGTAAAAGCAGACTTCCAGGTCGGCGCTGGGCGAGTTCTCCATCAGCATACACTTGGCATACTTTGTGTAAAGGGTGACTTTTGGCGTCTTCGATTTAACTAGCTGAACAAACTTACTGGCGTACTGATACTTCTTCCAGTATTTCTCTGCGAAGACAATTTAAAATAAAAAGGACACATCAGTAAATGCGCTTACAATTCTGCTATATCTAGCACTGAGAATGACATATCAGATGGGACGGGTTCCTGGCCTGTTTTCTTCATTTTGCCCCCATGGAATCACTGGCATTTATAAATGCTTGCGGGGATGTTCAGGGGTGTCTGGTTTGTGGGGGAAGGTTATTAGTGATCTTACAGAAGTAAACGGGGAACTGATACCATTAGACTTTACCGCACAACATTTAAAATTACAACTTCCACCTCTTTCTTATGGAAAAAAAAACAGGCAAGGCCTGACTGCAGATATTTTTTGTCCAGTGCTAGAAAACCCCTCATAATGTTTCAAGCACATGGAACTATCCTGGACCCATTATCAGTGAGAGAGAAGGATGCACAACCAAACACAACAGTAATGTGGACAAATTTGACAGGGGGCAGCATGTCGGCGCGATTAGCACCGTAGTCTAACCAGGGTTTGCGTCTCCGCTGTGGGTCCATGTGTGTGGAGCTTGCATGCTCTCTTCGTGTCGTTGTGGGGGTTCCCTGGGTGCTCCGGTTTCCCCCCACAGTCCAAAAACAGGCAGAGGCTAATTGGAGTTACCAAATTTCCATAGGTGTATATGTGCGAGTGAATGGTGTGTGAGGGGTTGGTAGGTATTACTATCCTATTGGTCGGTTGAGGGGAGAGAGGAAACTGGCCGTTCTGAATGTAACTTGTTCATGTTCCAATAAAAAAGGGATGAAAATGTTAGATGTGATTTCCTTATGCATTGAGCAGACATCACACATGACATTGAGGCTTCCATCCTGTTTACCTGGCAGGTCCTCATAGCTGCAGATGAAAATATCTTCAGGTGGGGTAGGGGGGCAGTCCAGGACGGGGGGACCTCGACCTTCAGCCGGCTGGTAGATGGTCACCTGAGGACCAAAATCTCACTGTGAGGATACGAACTGAAAGCGCGCTGCAGCGTGGGTCTCCATGACTGACACATGGAGGGTACTCGGCCGGACACCCACCATAGAGCCATCGCAGGAGATCCGGAGCACCTCTTTAACCCTCTCCTGGGAGCCCTGGCCCTTCAGCAGCTCCATGCAAACCTCGCCGGTCTCCAGGATGCTCACCTGGACGCCAAAGAGGACACCACATGTACCAATGCCAGTCTCTGCATCTGATCACTTTTTAAAGAATGAGATTCATCTCTCAGATTCCCAAGGGAAGCCTTGGCCCTTGCAGTGAGCCGACACTGAACACTACACTAAATATTTTGTCCCAGATCAGAACAAATATTAAATATGGAGCTCAATAAGTAGAGTATTACACTAACAACACAAAGGTCATGGGTTCAAATCCCAGGGAGAACACAAATTGTATGATGATAATAAATGTAATTTACATTTACCAAGCAATTTAGCAGATGGTCACTGGCTACTATTTCAGTGGTTAATTGGTTCTGTATGGGCAACAGAGGTGCACTTGTTTTTTTCAGGGGTCCTTATGTTGCACAAAATGCTAATTTTATGATTATACAGTGTTTGCAGTGCTAGCACCCATCCGACCACAGTGTTTAAACAGCTAATGGTAATGTTACCATAGTGTTTTAAGCCAAGGTAAAACCAATGTCTAGTGGAAATCCAGCAACAATGCAAATCTTACCACGTCTTCCCCTGTGCTAATGCTCATCTGACTTGAAGTGATCACCATGCTAATGCTAACTCGACCCCAGTATTCAGCGTGCTAATGCTAACCCGACCCCAGTATTCAGGGAGCTAATGCTAACCCGACCCCAGTATTCAGGGAGCTAATGCTAAC
>JAODKF010000055.1:6119487-6130268 GCA_026779585.1 Mormyrus proboscirostris | reverse complement strand
CCAGTATTCAGCGAGCTAATGCTAACCCGACCCCAGTATTCAGCGAGCTAATGCTAACCCGACCCCAGTATTCAGCGAGCTAATGCTAACCCGACCCCAGTATTCAGCGTGCTAATGCTAACCCGACCCCAGTATTCAGCGAGCTAATGCTAACCCGACCCCAGTATTCACCGAGCTAATGCTAATCTTACCACAGCATTTTTAGTCTTCTGTCGGATGGGCTTCAGCCTGGCTGCAGACAGCGGTGTGAGTGCCGTCCTGAGGGGGCGTTTCTGCTTCTCATCGCCCGGGGGATCTTTAGGCAGAAGGGCCCGCAGGTCTGCGCCGCATGGCGGCTGGCAGTCACCATAAGCTCCTGGGTTTGCGTGAGGGCTGGGAGGCCGGCCCCAGGACCCAGGGAGAGCCTGGGTGTCTGTGTTTCCATGGTAGCTGCTGGTACTGTGGGAGCTCGCATCGGTGGGCTTGGGGAAGGAACCTGGAGAGCAGAGCCTCATTATGACCACGTTCAAGCTGAAGACCCCAATCGCATCATAGCCGCTACTCCCGGCTAGACTCTCCTCTGTCCTAACTGCTACCGCTACGCTTCTTTTCATCTAACCCGCAGATCACCGCCACCATTAAGGCTGCCGGTACAGCTACACTGTACACTCACCGTCAGCAGGCCTCCCCGAACGGCCCTCTGTCTCCTGCTGACTGAACGACAGCGATGGATGTGTGGGTAAGAAGCACCCAGAGCTGGAAGACAGAGCAAGTCAGTTTACGTCACCTGGCTATCCGTCAGACAGGAGTCACATACAACTATCATTCAGATCCATCTTACTCTGAAGTCAGCTTCACCGGAGGGGAGGGGGGACACACGGGCTCCGGGGGGGCTCGCCCATGTGACCTGGGTAGGACCTCCACGGAGCGGCACCTCTCCAGGCTGGCCCCCGCCTTTCCCGGGAGCGAGGATCCCGAGCGGTCTGACGAATGGGCTCGTCTCAGGTATCGGGAATGTGGCCTATCGTCGTCGCTCCTCTGACCCGCCCCGCCCCTGCGTCCCGCGAGGGAGGCAGCCTCCGGGCCTGGCCAGCCACCCCGGCCCTGGGGGGCCGCGTTAGCCGGGAGAACCATGCGGTTGGGTAGGGCCGACCCCACCACCTGCCGGGCTTTCCGGTGCAGCCGGCTGCCGCCGGTGCTTCCGCCGACGGACAGGGTGGAGATGGTGGCGATCCCGCTGTCCATGGAGTTGCTAGGCGGCCCCAAGGATCTCCCCCCACCGCAGCCCGTCATGAACGGGTGCTCCAGCACAGCGGAGAGGCTGGGCCGCTCGGCCGGGTCCTTGCGCAGCAAGGTGCGGATCAGGTCCTGGGCCTCCGGGGACACGTGGACAGGCATCTCATAGTCGCCCAGGACGACCTTGTTGAGAGTGTGCTTCACCGTCTCCGTGTCGAAAGGCGGCCGTCCCATCAGGAAGGCGTAGAACATGCAGCCCAGGGCCCAGACGTCGGACTCCAGGCCGTGGGCGCTGCGCGTGGCCACCTCGGGGGAGATGTAGTTGGGCGTGCCGCACATGGTGAAGTGCTTCTCGTTGGGCAGCTTCAGCTGCGTGGCCAGACCGAAGTCGGCGATCTTGACGTTCATGCTGCTGGTGAGCAGCAGGTTGGACAGGGTGAGGTCCCGGTGCATGATGCCGTGGGTGTGCAGATACAGCATGCCCTTCACGACCTGCTGCATGAAATGCCGCGCTGCACAAAAGCAAACACACCAGGTTAAATAAACATGCGACACAGAGCTTTTTTTTACCTTTTCTTACTCCCAAATAGAGCTGAAAACTAACAGTAAACTACTCCATTACCAAACCTCTTTGAGTAAGATTAAATTCTCCGTACATTTTTGCCATAAACATTATAATTACATTTATTTTTCAACAGGCCCAACAGTGCAGTAAATACAGCAAGACTTTCACACACCTTCATCCTCTGTGAAGGGATTTTGTCTGTCCTTCAGATATCGGCTCATCTCTCCATTGTGGCACATCTCAAGTACTAGGTAAACGTAGTTACTGTCTTCAAAGTAATTGTACAGCTGGAAGAAAGAGGGCGCTGTTAGCACAGGAAAGACTGAGGAATTTGCCTGGACTATTGTATTAATTCTTTATAGACTTTTAATTAGGTTAAGGCATATAATTGATTATCATTAGAAATCCATTAGAGACTTAAAATGGAAGTTAGTCTGCCTTACTAGATTTTAGCATAAAATTAAACAAATCATACACAGCCTTATTAAAATTTAACATCTACCAAAAACTATTTGATTTAACACAATCAAAAAAACAGGCCAAGGTCTAGCTCAAGTTTGCTTTCATATAATTTAGCTGCGGAATCAATATAATTGAGGTCAATAAAAATGGTAGGACACCCTAATTAACACAGTAAACAATAGTATGCTATCCATGTTATAATAACCGTACAGTGATCCAAGGCATAAAACTGACGCAATAATACACCTTTACAGCACGCAATTTACTTCTCGGGATTACTACGATGCAAACGAATCTCCTCAGTTGCTTTTATACTACGTGAACTGGCTTCTGGCGGCCTCCAGTCTCCTACCTCGAGGATGGAGGGATGCTTGAGCCGGCACTGGATCTCCACCTCGTTGCTGACGCGCCGCACCATGCCCGCCTTCTGCATCGCCTTTTTGTCAATCTGCGGAGGCGGAGCAACGGCGGCTCCTAATTACTGAGCACAGGTGTCTCTATAACCGACTCCACCGATTCTCTCATGTTCAAGGTTATTTTACAGACAGACTCTTAATTCATGAAAGAATTTACAACTACAATTAACCGCCTCTAACGCTACTGTCGATGACGATTCGTAAATTAACTGATCGCATGGTTCGCACAATAAAATAAAACGAAAAGGAATTCTTACCATCTTAATCGCAACCTCTAAACCTGTGTTCACAGATTTGGCTTTGTAAACACAAGCAAACGACCCCTTCCCCAGCAGGGTGAGGACTTTGAAATCCTGCGAAAAACGACAACAAAAGAAAAAAAACAAAGCATAAAGTGTAAATTGTGATATTTTATTAAGCAGTACGACCACTACAATCATTAGAGACCAGAATAGTTAACTAAATAATGGTAAAAACGGTAAACGACAATACAGAAACATTTTCCTTATGAAATGATAACTAGAAAGATACTTATCGCCAGACACTTGCCCAGGACATTCCGAGTCAGGCGTTCATGACATGATGTGCAACAAAGCGATCAAACGTTAACACAACTACCTCAATCCCGAGTTCGTGGGCTGCAGGTGACAGAAACCTCTCATCTTCTGCCACTTTGCTTTTGTTTGTCAAATTTTGAAATAGATTAAGGACCCGATCGAACATTTTAAAAATACTTTCAGATCGCCGGTCAGGTAGCCGTCTTTGCCTTGATGGGTAATCGAATGTTTGCAGTTGTTATCCCAGCAACTGAAAAGCATATTCCCGGTTAGTTTCCCGCTACAGCGCACAACCAACTAGTACTTGTGCTTCTTTAGTAAGGAAGGACGCTGTCACAGTTTCCTAGCAACATCATAGGGTCCCGAGGGATGCTTTAAATGCACACGGGACCAATTATAGATTTAACATTATTCAGACTACTGCTGTCAGTCCATCTGCTGCTGGTCGGGACTGTGTGGATATACAGCGGATTAACGCGAGCCAGAGAGGAAAAGCAGCCTGTTACACGTGCATGGTCTTTATTTTTAATATTTGCACTTAGTGTAATGTCATGGATCTAAAAAAACAGTTCTGACGTACAAGTCACAAAAAATGCCTGTTATTAATCACGATTTTCCAACAGAAATCAAACAAATCCATCTAAAATAAATAAATAAAATAAAACCAACAATGCAGTGTCCATGCGCGTTACAGATCTGTGTGCTTCTTCACAGGCAACAACAGCTGCACACGAAAACAGACACCCAAAACGCAGTATCCTCACAACTACCATGCACTTTTTAAATGAAAAATATTAAAACACAGATGAGCTGCCAACTTCTTTAAACTACAGGTAATTTATAAAACACCCAGCTTGCATCACCAGCCCATTTAGTCAACCAAACCACAGGTAAACAAGCCACAGTCAAAATCCCAAAACGAACTACAGCTACAATTTCTTGTCAATGACTGTACCGAAAATTGTTAATGTTGTTCAAATGATAAGTAAACCGCCTGAAAATGCAAATATTACATTATGGTCTGTAAATTAATAAGTCTGTAATGTGTAGTTGCGATTATATATTCAACCACATTTCATCGTCAATTTAGAGGACGAAAAGTGAGGGCGTGTACTTTAGCACTAGTTACTAATATAACTACTACTAGACGCAATCAACTGTTGCTTGGCAATAAGAAGTTTTATGTTTGCTATCACGCCAGACGGAAAGCACGGACATGCTAAATGTCCACCACAGCCCGTTTTCTGGGTGCCAGTGTTTTAAAATTATTCACGGCCTACGGATCTACAGGTCCAATGCCAGCCACTCACCTCGATTTTACTGCCGATCGAAACACTCATCTTGTCAAACTTGTAATCCACACAGTTATCCGTTTGTGCGTACATGCGTATCTACACATTTGTTAATCGCGAGCACGCCTGTCAGCCGAAACGCAACTCCTGAAACAGCGTTTGTATCTCATCTTTTTGTTCTCCGTCAAAAATGTCAGCGCTTCCTCCATTTTGAAAATATGCGCCCGTTAGTCTCGCGCAGACGTCACTCGGCGTCACCGGACAGTCAGCGAATCGCCGCCCTCGCACAGCAAAGCGCGTAGCGTCATCCGGCCAATCAGGGGCGTTTCGTTGACGGAAAGAAATGCTGGCGCCTTTTTAGGTTCTGTGTTTTGCAACCCTTCTGCATCAATAATAATAATCATAATAATACGAGGCGTGTTACTTTTACTTTTTCTCATTAGACATAGATTATAATTAGTGTTGCGATGATCTGTAGCACGGGGTATGATTCCGGCATCCGTGTTTAGCATGCCAGGCAGCCATAGGGCTCATTTTAAAGGGAAGTTTTCCGGGGGTGTGTCGCGCCCCCTCCCACGCTGCCTCAGACTCCGTATCCTCCGCAACTCTAGACCATCAATGAAGATAATCATCCACCAACCTGAATTAGGATTTTAAACTTTGATAAGACTTTATCTTAAAGTTTAAAAGTTGAATTAATTTAGCTGGTGATTTGAATTTTTTTTTTCCTGACCTCCATCCCTGATGACATTTGACTTTCAATATTTCGTTTTTAATGTACCCATGTTATGACATTTGGCATGAAATTGATTCTGTCTAAAAAGATGTACAGAATAGCAGTGCACATTAATTTCCCATTTCACAATATTGTAACCGTGAGGTGAATTTAGCATAAAGGGATGGTTAACCTGTTGTGTCCGTGTTAAAACATTTAGATCGAGGGAAAAATGTATGCTATGGATTTAATACTATGACTATGGTAAAAATTGCATTTTGATCAAAATGTCTGTCAAAATTCGCCATTGTGTTGACCCGATGGTTCATATCAATAATAATCAATCAACAATATCTGCAGCTCCAACACACAAGCCTCTGCTCCTCATTCACATATTCCACTCCTACTCACCGTACAGGAACTATTTATAGCGCCAGTAACACCCCCCGTGGTAGGATATGTATTTGGATATCTTCCTTGCAGCCATATGTACATATGTATATATAAGCATTTTATATTTGGATCTGCATCTTATTCCAAATGCGGAAGAGATGCTTCCGTGCCCTTCGAGTGAAATCTGATACGCCGATGTCCCAAGGGCAGATGGTGGCTGCTGTCAGCTGTGAAGTCACAGGGCTCATTAAGGCAAACCTCCATGTAACGTCCAGCTGAAGGCATAGAAGAATAATTAGCAGTTTAGAACCTCCATCTGGATTCATCTGTATTAATTTCTTCTGGATCGCCTCATCCGAAGCGGCAGTTAATAGCTGACACGCTAGTAGATAAAAGAGCAATTGCACCTTGTATTATCTTAATTTTTTTTAACCTTTTTTGTTTAAGATTCTCCTGGGTACTTAGTGTGAGATTTTCAGATTGTTCTTTCGACACATGCAGTTCCATCCTGTTTTCTAGGGTATTATTTGGGTGAAGAAAACACTGTCAGAATATGTGCGATTTTGTCACATTGGAAAAACCGCATGCATGAATCCACATTTTTTTAACATTAACCCCATTTTCTTAATTCCAGAGAGAGTACTGGAGCCTCACCCACTTCAGTAATTAGTTCAGCGTTGTTACGATGACCCACTTGGTGTTTTATTTAGACATTTAACACACTTTAGCATGCCAGGGGAGCAGAAAAGACAATGGCAATAGTACTCCAGGTTATTTTGCCAGGCCTTGTGGGTAGCTGTGGGTTCTATTAAAAGCCTTTTATTTTAAATCCTGCTATAGTTGTCAGCATGTGGAGAGCAATCAGTTTGGTCAGGAGGAGGTCAGGCAGCTAGCGGGCCAATCACTGCCCACCTTTTGGCACCTTTCGAGGTATTCCTAAGAAAATTAACATAAATGTGGTTTTAAGTTAAATTTCTTAAAATTTGTTAATGAAATTTCAGGTGTGAGTGTAATTTAGTGCAATCAAATTGTCGTACAGTAAAACACTAATGGTGTGATGCATTAAGTTTTTTATTTAATAATGTGGCATTCCTGAAGTGCCTTAGTGAATAGAAATCTGTATTCTCACTAACTCAAACTTTAGGTGGTGGCTTAGCCGTGCTAAGCAGCAGGAACTACCTACCAGACTTGTATGAAGCAGAGAACAGGATGCTATGTGAACAAAATTTAGTCCATATAACTGTCATCCAAATACCAAACCGTTTCCAAAAAAGTTGGGAAGCTGTGTGAAATGTCAATAAAAACAGAATGCAATTATTTGCAAATCATAAAAACCCATATCTAATTCAAAAAAGAACAAATACAACATATCAAATGTTGAAACTGAGGAATTGAATTGTTTTCCAACATATATATGCTCAACTTGAATTTGATGCCAGCAACACGTTTCAAAAAAGTCAGGACAGGGGTGACAAAAGACTGGAAAATTTGTATAATGCTGAAACAAATAACCTGGTATAGAATACTATTAATATTATATTTTTATGGAATATGTTTTCAAACCTTGCCTATTGCAGTGTCTTATTATACAGAACTACTTAACAGTTAGAGAATTAAAACCTTTGGGCGATATCGCAAAGATGTAACCTGCAGAAGATAATGTAACCTTATAACCTTTAGAGAATGCATGTCAGTTACTATTGGACAAAGTCATCATTTATGTATGTATTTGCACCCCAGTTATGTCTGGGGTATATCATGACCCCAAATAACTCTGCAGCTTATCACTGTGTTGAAGGTTATAAATATATAAATATATAATTAATATATAATTAACTCTGAGGCTAAGTAGTGTGTAGCAACAGTAACTGCTAATTACTGCAGGAATGAGCAGTTACTGTTGGCTAGTACTGCAGAAGCACCAGTGTTCTGTGTGTGTGTGTGTGTGTATAAAAGGAGCCTCCCAGAGCGGCAGAGTCTCTGTGCAGTGAGAATGTGGAGTCATTCACCACTCCGTGAAAGATTGCATGGGCAAATAGTGAAACAATTTAAGAATAATGTTCCACAATGTAATATTGGAAAGAATTTTGTACATAACATCATTAAACGACTAAGAGAATCTGGAGAATTCCCTGTACGCAAGGGAGAAGGGTGAAAACCAATGTGATGTTCGGGTCCTCAGGTGGCACTGAATTAGAAACGGACATGATTCTACAGTGTAAATCACTGCATGGGCTCAGGAACACATCCGAAATCCAGTGTCTGTGAATGCAGCTCGTCACTGCATCCACAAATGCAGGATGAACCTCTACCACGCGAAGAAGACACCAGATCTAAACATGATTCAGAAAAGGCCGCCGACATCTCTGGGCCCGAGCTCATTTAAGATGGACTGAGACAAAATGAAAAACTGTCCTGTGGCCTGACAAATCAAAAATTTCAGATTCTTTCTGGAAATCGTGGACGCCGCATCCTCCGGGCTAAAGAGGAGAAGGAACATCCAGCTTGTTATCAGCAGACAGTTCAAAAGCCAGCATCCGTGATGGTGTGGGGGTGCATTAGTGCCCACGGCTTGGGTAGCCTGCACATCTGGGAAAGTACCATTAATGCTGAATGACATATACGGGTTTTGGAACAACATATGCTGCCATCCAGACACCGTCTTTTTCAGAGAAGGCCGTGTATATTTCAGCAAGACAAAACCAAACTGCTTTCTGTGTGTTTTATAACAACACGGCTCTGTAGTAGAAGAGTCCGGGTGCTAGACTGACCCGCCTGCGGTCCAGACCTGTCGCCCACTGAAAACATCTGCCGCATCGTGAAACCAAAAATACGAGTAAGGAGACCCCAAACTGCGGAGCAGTTGAAATCCTGTATCAGGCAAGATTGGGACAACATTTCACTTTCAAAACTCCAGCAACTGGTCTCCTCAGCTGCCAAACGTTTACAGTGTCATTAAAAGAAGAGGAGATGCAGCGCAGTGGCGAACATGCGCCTGTCCCAACGTATTTGAAATGTGCTGCCGGCATCAAATTCAAACTCAGCATATATTTGTATGATTACACATGTAATCAAATTTCTAAGTTTCAACATCTTATTGGTTCTTTGTTCCATTTTCAGTTAAATATGGGTTTCATACGATTTGTAAATCATTGCGTTCTGTGCTTATTTACATTTTACATGGCGTCCCAACTTTTTTTGGAATCGGGGTTGTAAATTCCATAACACATTATTCTGCTCTGGCAAGAGCATCGCTGGTCTCCTGGGAAACTGATGTAGCGTCAGGTGGTTCTACTTTGCAGGCACCGGAACGGCAGCGCTCACAGCCCAGCTGAGCCAGACCACCAAAGACACACTGGGCAGGTTTGATCTTCACTGACAAAACGCTGGAGCGAAAGGGAGGAAGACAGGAGGCACGGACCGGGGTGTGGGACGGCTTCTCTGGGGCCAGTCCGGATGAGTGGGGGTCAGAATTCGGGTGGAGACCCTGAGCGGCAGAGTTGGCCGCTCTCCTCCACCGAGTTACTCAGAAAGCACACAAATAAACGGAAAACAGCACAAACGGAGAGGCTTAGGAAGGCTAGAGGTTTATTACTGTTCCCCAGTAGCAAACACAGCCGTACTGGTGTCTGAAAGCCATTAAGAGACAGAAAGAGAAGCTGCGGGAGTGACGGCGCCCCCTCTCTGCATGCCCGGGAAGCGCTCGGCCCCGCGCGTCGCTGGTACGCTCCTAACGCGCCGTTGGAATCTTTAGCACCCTCGAAGGACACCCTTGATTCTGAGAAACAGTCCACATTCCACAAGTGTTTTATTCTAAGTAAGAGCCAGACTTCGTCTTAGGTTATCATTAAATAGTGCAAACCCAAGTAAAGAAACGCATTGGACCTACCAAACACCAAGCACATGGGCGGGAGTCGCCCAGGAAGCCCATCCCGCCCCCCAGCGTGCATAATCTTCATTGATGGTCTAAACTCTGAAATCGTACCACACTTCATACTGTTGGTAAATGCTGATACTTGTGTTTTTAATGTATATAATCTGTTACAGGCAGACTGAATCGCGGGGAAAACGTGTCTGATGGTCTTAAATGATTATCTAACAGGGCTGGCAGAGAAACTCTTTTTCTTTTCTTTTTTTTTTTAATGCCAATAGCCCCGGGTGCCCTTAAATCGGTGTGATATCTGTAATATAGACTAAGATGTAGGTTTTCCCTCACCGTGTTCTGCTTTGACGGTGCACACACAGGAATACATGGAGGACCCCCCCGCCACAGTGGTAACCGTTTCCACACAGATTTGGTGTCGAAAGCTTCGCCACAGAAACACGAGGAATACGCCCCCCCCCCCCTTATTTACAACCTGCAGGCCAATTTGAATAACTAAAATAATATTTACAGATTTTAAACTCAAAGTTTCAGACTCACTTCTTAAATATAAATATATATGTATTATTGCATACATATTGTTCCGTTTTAGCCACTGGAGCGTCACAGACAGTAATTCTACGCATGTTCCACTAGACTGCAGTAATGTTCACCACTTGAGATAAAACACTTCCTCATCTCCCCAGATGCTGACAGGCATGGTCATGGTTTTTTTCTTTTTTAAATGGATCTGAACCGGCACTGGATAACACAAACAGGTTCTAACCATACAGGTACGACAGGAAAATAGGTGCCCTAACTCACCCGGTACAATACACTCTGCGACAACCCAGAGGGAATAAAGAAAGAATTAAGGACAAGGAACATAAAGGTGATATTGTGAGGAAGAGACAGACGGCCCATTGATGGTGGATCCAGGGGATGTTCCCAGGCGGATGGCGGGTGTTTCGCTGGCCTCGGGGTTGCCCGGCGGGGCCTCAGTCCACCTCCATCTCACCGGTGCCGGTTCTGGGTTGCTGGTTGGGGCCGGCCTTGGGCTCAGACTGGGCCTCGGGGCCGCTGGGCTGGCTGGAGGGGCCGTTGTGGGCGCCGTTGCCCTTGTCTTGCTCCTCCTCTGGTTCTTCCACCCGCGGTTTGGGTCTGTTGATGACGGGACTGCAGATCCCTTCCAGCTCCTGGACAAAGAACCGAAAGTCACATGAACAGCACACTGGCGTTAAAGAGGCTCCTCGACACCATGCCGGTTCCCTCCTCCAGTAGATGAACCCCCCCCCCCCCCTCAC